>JALJCO010010656.1:0-277982 GCA_023101725.1 Atherinomorus stipes | reverse complement strand
AAATCCATCCAATAACCATCAGTGATCACGCACCAGTATCATTAACTCTGAGAAATAAAACCATTAAACCAACAACTAGGAGTTGGAGATTTAATACATCATTACTGAAAGATCCTGAGTTTATCAGCTATTTTAAAAGAGAATGGTCCATTTATTTAGAGAACAACGATGTACCAGAAACTCCAGCATGTGTCCTTTGGGAAGCAGGTAAAGCAGTAATGCGAGGAAAAATAATTTCCTTCTCTTCCCATAAAAAAAAAGGCTGCAAGAATCTCAGAATTAGAAGTTAGAATTAAATCACTAGAAGACGCCTACCAGGTCTCCCCGGAGGAACACATGCTGAATGATATAAGGAAATTCAAGCTCGAGTTAAACAAAATAATAGACCAAAAAACACAATTCTTAGTTCAAAGACTTCGTTTAGAAAACTTCGACCATGGTAACAAGTCTGGCAAGCTTCTAGCTAATCAGTTAAAAATAAATAAGGAAAAAGCAACAATCTCCTCCGTTAAAGACTCAGAAGGAAGTATCAGCCATGATCCTGACCAGATAAATAACATTTTTAGAAACTTCTACAGAACACTATATAAATCACAAATAAACCCCACAGATGATGATATTAATCAATTTCTCAATAGTATCATTCTTCCAAAACTACAACAGGAAAATATTACGGTTTAGATTCACCCCTCTCAATAAGTGAATTACATGACGCTCTGCAACATATGCCCAATAATAAAGCCCCAGGCCCAGATGGATATCCGGTCGAATTTTACAAAGAGTTCTGGACAATTCTGGCTCCCATTTTTTATAAAATGATACTAGAAATAAAAGAGAAACAGAAAATACCACCAAATATGAATTCAGCAAATATCACTGTATTATTAAAACCAGGTAAAGACCCGACACTTCCAGCTAGTTATCGGCCAATCTCATTAATAAATGTAGATCTTAAGATAATCAGCAAAGCACTCGCTAAAAGGATAGAAAAAATAACTCCTCTGATAATACATCCTGATCAAACTGGTTTTATTAAAGGTCGACATTCTTCTACTAACACACGCAGGCTGATTAATCTAATAGACTATGCTACCATTCATAATCTGGAATCCACTATCATCTCGTTAGATGCAGAAAAAGCCTTCGATCGTGTTAACTGGAAATTCCTGTTTGCAACATTAAATAAATTTGGTTTTGGTCCTTATTTCATAGACTGGATAAAAATACTTTATAACAACCCTAATGCATGTGTGAGGACCAATGACCAAACTTCTCCAAGTTTCTGTTTACAGCGAGGCACCAGGCAGGGCTGCCCGCTCTCCCCTTCACTTTTTGCCATTTTCATTGAACCACTAGCAGCCGCTATAAGACAGGACAGAGATATTAAAGGGATCCCGGCAAAAATCTAGAACATAAAGTAAGTCTTTATGCAGACGACGTACTGCTTTTCCTCCAGAACTCATCAACATCTCTCTCCCAGACAATCACATTGATCAATAAATTTTCAATGATATCTGAGTACTCTATTAACTGGACCAAGACTACAGCTTTATCTGTTAATTGTACTTTACAAAACATCCCTAACACCACAATACAGTCTGGTAATATCAGATATTTAGGAATAAATATTTCTCCACAACTTTCAAGATTAAAAAGTTAAATTATGTCCAGCTATTAAAGTCAATAGAGGAAGATCTCACGCGATGGAAGCACTTACCCATATCACTCATGGGGAGAGTTGCTACCATCAAAATGATGGTTCTACCGAAAATTAACTACTTGTTCTCAATGATACCCACCAAACCTTCCTCCAGTTGGTTTAAGTCACTGGACTCTCACATTTTCAAATTTCTTTGGAAAAACAAGCCATCACGTATCAGTTTAAAAACCTTACAACAGGTAAAAGACCGGGGAGGGTTAGACTCACCCAATTTCAATTATTATTTCCTAGCAAATAAGCTACAATTTATTTCCAAATGGCTGAAACCTACCCATCTAGATGAACCGTGGCTAGACACAGAACAAGCATTATGTGAGGATCTGGATGTCTCTGATTTGCCGTTCATCAGTTCAGCAGTCAGATCTCATAAATGCTTTAAAAGTATCAACATCTGCTCTACTCTGAAAGCATGGTGGAATTCCTGAAGTTAACCGAGTCTTCTATTATTCCATGTAAACTCACACCCATCTGGAATAACCTGGATATTTTACAAAACAAGAAAATGATTAATTTTGTGCATTGGAAGGATAAAGGAGTAAAACAATTACAACATATCATTGAAAATGGAAAATTCCTGTCATTTAATACACTTACCTTACAATACGGGATCAGTAGTACTAAATTCTTAGAATACCATCAACTTAAATCTATATTAAGCAAAAAATATACCTCTAACCAACTGATCCTGCAGACTCCGGTTAGGGTAGCAGAATTCCTGAATCTCTCTATCCCCAAACTACTGTCGAAAATATATAGATTATTATTAAAACTGGATGCTTCAATTTCCCTTCCAACTTCGAAGTGGGAGGCTGACTTGTCCAGAACCCTTAACCAAAACACATGGACACAGATATGTTTAAACACGTTCCTAATGACTAAAACTCAAATATGCAGTTGATACAATTCAAGGTTTTACACAGAGTACATTACACAGGACAGAGGATGTTCAAGATGGGTCTGTCACCTTCAAATATTTGTTTGCACTGCAATGAGAATACAACAGACAATTATCTTCACGCCTTGTGGTCTTGTCCACCTGTCCAGAGGTTTTGGCTTCAGGTGTGTGATGACATGTCAACGTGGCTCAGGTGTAACTTTCCTGCAAGCCCCACACTGTGTTTACTGGGGGACTTGGATGAGATCAACACGGTAACCAACTATGCTCATATGATACTTACTGTATTATGTATTGCAAAGAAAACTATCTTGGTAAACTGGAAATCCAAAAATAATCTGAGCATTAGCCAGTTTAGGAATTTCTTAGTAGACCATATCAGTATTGAGACGATGTCTGCCTCCTCTAAGAACCAGTTAGATGAATTCCACTCCCTCTGGTCCCCTGTGATTAGCTCCATCACTTAACGTTGGTGTAGGAGAGCCGCCTCGGCGATGTGGGGGTTGGGTGCCGGCGAGTGCTTGATGGCTATGGATCCCTGGCGGTTGACTTGGGGGGGTCTGGGCTGCCTCGCCGCTGGGGCGCGGGCTGTATCCAGCCCGATGGGGGGCATGGGGGTCAGCGGTTGGGGCTGCTCTGCGGCGGTGGGCGGGTCGCTGGTGGGGCCCCTGGCCGGTGGCTGTCGGCTGGCGCCGGGTGGCCGGGGTGGTCCCGGGGCGGGGGGGGGGGCGGGGGGGTCCTGGGCCCCGGTGCTCCGGGGTGGCCCCTGCCTCCGGGGCCGGGGGACCCGGCTTGGCGCTGGGGGGGGGCGGGCCTGCGGGACGTGCCTCCTCTGGATTTGGCCGGTCCTCACGACCTGGTGACGTCTAGTCACTGCGCCGGGGGGCCGGGGCGCCTCTGCTGTGTGCGTGCGGGTGTGTGTGCTGGTGGGGGTGTGTGTGTGGTGGGGCTGGGGGGGTGTATCGTTGTCGTGTCTGTGTCGGGATGTGGGCATCCGGGATGTTGGTGCCGCGGGGGCGGCTATGTGGGGGGTGTGGATTTCCCCTGTGCTTGTCCTGCGTGTGGGGCTCTGGGGGTCGCGGACGAGGCTGCGCTTTCCGCCGGGGTGCTTGGTTTTCGGCGGACCCGTGGTCATGTCGTGTCGTATCGATGTTGGGGTGTCTGGCGTGGCTGTCGGGGTGTGGGGTTTTGTCCATATCGTCCAGCACTAGTGTCTGGAGGTGGGGGGTTGCGGGATGGCCGGGTCTTTTCCACGCCGGGTGCCTGTCCCGCCCGGCCGCTGTCGGTTGGGGCTGGCCTGTGCTGGTGGTCTTGTGCGGGTTGGTCTCGCGTGGTCCGGGAGCTGGGGGCGGTGGACTTGTGGCGTGGGGGGGCTGGTGGCCCCGTGGTCCCCGTCCTTGGTATGTGTGGGTGGGTGTGTGACTGGAGGGGGCGGGAATGCGGTTGTGTGTGTATGTGTGGCTGCCTGTGGGGGTGTGTGGAGATGGGTGGGTGGGTGGGGGGGTGCATGGATGATGGGTGTTTGGGTGCGGGGGTGGTGGTGCATTGGTGGGGTTTGTGTGTGTCGGGTTGGGGGGGGAGGAAAGGGGGAAAGAAAAAAAAAAAAAAAAATAGCAGCTCTGCGTGCCTCTTGGGGGGTTTGCGAGGCCTGGGGATGTTGGGCCGGTGACTCTGGCCCCTCCGCCGACCCTTTCCGCTCCCCGTCCCTTTTCCCCCCTCCTGGCCTGGCGTGGTCGAGCGCCCCCAGGGGGCCGAGGCTGGCCCCTCTGTGGTGAACGCCGGACGCCGGGCCGTGGGGGCGGCCATGCCTGCCCCTTCTGCCCTGGGGGGATCCCGGGAGGCAGGGGTACCTAATGCCGATAACGGCTCTCCTTCCAGGGGGGGAATTCATACCCCCCCTGGTCTCCTTTCCCAAGACCCCCCCCCCCCCCCCCCCGCTCTACCTCACACACACACACCGTAGGGGTTTGGGGAGGGTGCGTGTCAAGCGGGCGTGGTGAGGGAGGGCACCAAAATGCCTTTGCTTGCCACGTCTAGAGGCAGCCTGCTCCCAGTTTTAACCACACTTAGACACCTAAACACATAAAATAACAACAGCTCACAACCACTTCTGAGGGCGGGCCATATAGTGTGTGGAAGGAGGGAGGGGCCGGTTGGGGGGTCATGCCCCCTACGCGACCCCACTCCCGGCATGACTTGGCACTGCCCCTTAGTTTTAACTGCAAACAACACACACATCTTACACACACAGTCATGAGCTGGGGGTGGGGGGGGACAGGGTCCTTTCATACCCCGGTCTCCCGGGCGCTACTGGGGGGAGGGGGGGGACAGTGGCTACTTCACGCGCCAGTGGTTAAGGCGGGCTGCATTGCGGGGGACCTGCTGGCCTGGGGGATGCCTGGCCTGCTGCGTCCGGGGGGTGGGGGATGGGGGTGGTGGTGGGGGGGGCGTGTTGGGGGCTTGGAGCTCGCGGCTCCTTCCCCGGCCCGAGCTACCACTCAGGAGGCACGAGGGCATGGGCAAGAGAGAGGTGGGTATGTGAGAATAATGAATGAGAGTGTGAAAGAGGAAATGTGGGAGGGAGGAACTTGGGCTGGAAGAGGGAGGAGATGTGGGTAAGTGGTTGGAGGAAAGGGGGATGGAGGAAGGAGTGGCATGCTTGTGAGTGTCTATTAGGGATGGTCATGAGGGGCTGAAGGAAGGAAGGGCGGGAGTGTGATAGGTCAGAGGGATGGGTGGGGCTGGACATGTAAGGGGGGACTGTATGGGGTATTGGGGGTATAGGGAGGTGGGGGCGTATGTGTGGGGGGGGTAGGGAGGGGTTGGTGCAGTTATGTGGGGGGGGAGTGCATGTGTGTGTTAGAGGGTATGAGGAGGTGGGGGTAGGTGTGGACGGTAGAGGGAGGAGAGTGTTGGGGGGTGGAGAGAGGAGTGAGTGTGGGTATGTAAGGTCGGAGAGCGGAGTGGGTGGGTGTATGTGTGTGTGGGGGGGGTACACGGAGGTGTTGGGTAGGGCTGGGCGGTGTGGGCGGAGGTTCGTATCTCGGTATTTGTGCCGGGCATCTTGGTGTCGGTGTGGTGCGGTGTGGCTGCGGGTTGGTTGGGGGGCCGGGCGCTTTGGTGGGGGGTGCGGTTTTGTTTGTGGCTTCCGGGGCTTTTTGTGCGGGGCGGGCGCAGGGGGGATCTGTATCCTGTATGTGGTTGCTCTTGCGGTATTGATGTCTTGGGTGCCTGTGTCTCGATGTGGGGGCGGTGACGGGTATATCTTTCAGCCCTAGTGTTGGGGTAGGTGTGTGGGGAGTGTGTGTGCGAGCGTGGTGGCGGGGTAGGGGGGTGGTAGAGGTGGTGGCGCCCTGGTGTCAGGTGTATGGGGCAGGGACTTTGGGGTGGGGGCTGGCCTGCCCTGGGGGGCGTCGTCTGGGGGGGTCCGGTCCTCCTGGGTTTCGGTTGGGCCGCCCGGGTCCGGGGGGGGTGGCTGCTCCTGGGCGCTTGGGCCCTGGGCCCGGCGCTGTCTCCGCTCCGGGGACGCCCGGCGCCCGGTGGGGTCGGCAGCTGCTGGTCTTGGTCCGCTGGGGCCTGGGCCTCCAGACTGCAGGGGGCTCCGGCTGGGGCCGCCTTTTGCCGCCCCTTCGGGGGATGCATGTCCGCTCTTTGGGGGGGGTAGCTGGGATCTGGGCCTCTGGGTGGCTGCTGGGGGGCCTGGGTCGTGAGCCTTGCCGGCTTCCTCCTCCCTTGCAGAGACGAGGCTGCATCTGCATGACTGTATCACCACGGAACACCCTTTATTATGCATGTTGACACTGTGACACTGCTTCCCATTGCGATGACTAGGTTGTACCTCTTCTCTGCTTTCCATTGCGATGACTAGGTTGTACCTCTTCTCTACTTCCCATTGCGATGACTAGGTTGTACCTCTTCTCTACTTCCCATTGCGCTGACTAGGTTGTACCTCTTCTCTGCGTAGTTCTGCGTGTGTTTGTGTGTGTTTGTATGATCTGAGGATATTTAAGCCACCTGCAGGTCCTCCTGTAGGGGATTGCTTGTTTTGTTTTCCAACAGAGACCTTGGTTGTTTAGGGATCGCGGTACAGATGTACCAGTGAACTGTGTAAGTGGATTCATGTTTTCTCTCCTCTCTCTCTTCCTCTTCCTTACTCCTCTCTCTCTGTTTCACTTTCTATCATTACCTCTGTTAACTTTCATTTCTCCCTTGTCAGGCCCAGCAGTATGAAATGGAATGGTGTAATAGACAAATGTTTAAATAAAGAAATAAAATGAATAAACATGATATCAAGTGGAGCCTTATATTCATAAAGCTCCGCTTGATAAAGCAAAACTGTTCAACAGAATAAAGCAATCAGATTTCCATTCTGCTTGCTTCGATGCTGGACAGGACAAGTTAGAAAAGAAAAAAAAAAAAAAAAAAAAAAAAAAAAAAAAAAATATGCATCAACATTTTGCCTTAAACTTCAACTTAAAGCTGGCTTCAGTTAAAAAATAATAATTAAAATACAACTGCAGTGATCAACTTTTTTACAGTAACAGTTTTCCTGCAGAAAAAAATAGCATGCTTACCTTTTGATAAAGGATACAAAATCGTTTAGGACTTAAAGGGAACGGATTAAATAAGTTAGACTTTTTGTGCTTCTTTTGAGCATGTTGAATTTAAGTTACTATTATGTGTGTGTAAATATGTATTTATATTTTTTTGTGTGTGTATGTGTGTTTCGTTTAATTTGTCAGATATTTTGTTATAATTTACAGAGCAGTACACAGCAGTACATACTCCAGACTGACACAGGAGATGCTGCTGCTTTCCTTTCCAACATGTTACAAATAAACTAAAGACTAAAGTTTATTAACATAGCACAATACTTTATGAATAACCTCTAACATTATCACAGTCAACCGGAGTTTTACGTTACCTGTGACGTTTCAGATAGAAGACATGCTGAGGCTCCCCACCGAGTGCCACCCGTTGCTTAGCAACGTACGAAAGACTTTATATTCAGATAGACTAACTGCTGTTGGCCAAATGGCCAAATCTCACTCTGATGTGATCAACGTTCCATACGTGTAACTTGCGCTTATATCATATTTTTTCATGAAATACAACCAAACTTTGGAGCATGTTTGCTGCGACGCCATGTTGGAGACGCATATGTGATGTCATTGCACACATGCATCCAACGTTTATGGAACTGATAAGAGGAATCGTTAGGCAGGCAGATGAACGATTCCATGGAATCGAATGATTCCCATCCCTAACTATAAATTTGCCGTAAGTTTATATGATCCCCGTTGGATATTCCCTAAAGCACAAATAATCTTAATTTGAACAGCTTGTGGATAACAACTCTAGCTTTTGTCTCTTTGATATTTTGTATTGAATTAGCTTAGGGATCAGAACCTCTATCAGTTCTTATACTGTATACTGAATATCAAGTTAGCTGGTCAGTAAACCATGTTTTTATTTCTCAAGTAATTATTCAAATTATTTAAATAATTCCAGGCTCCAAATATAAACTAGTCATTTATTGCCATTGCTTAGGTAGATGTTAAAGGAGTGATGACACAGCAGTAAAAGCTGGTTCATGTAGTTGAGATTACTGCATATGTAAATACTCCAAAGAAAAAAACAGTCTCTTTTTACAGCGGAGGGTTGTTTTGGCACGCTAGACTTCCCTTCCTCAGTAATACAGTTGGGTGCGGTAATGCAGCTTTACCTGGAGACAGTTGACTTCATTTTGATTGGCTACACCTCATTTGGCTATAACCATATTAAGAGAAAGTAGGTCGAGCTGTGGTCTGACTTTGCTGAAGGCTATCTGTTAGCAATGTGCATTTCAGACAGTGAGCTATGTTTATCAGACAAGACAGCATTTAGAAAATAAATAAACTTACAGGTAATGACCTGGTTGTGCTCCCCTCCCTCAGTGTTGCTGCAGAAGTTTTCTTTTAAATCCATTTGTTTGAAAACCCAGACCTGACCGCTCAGCAGTCAAATAGCTCCACTGCGCAGCTGAATAAGCGAGGGAGGGGTTGAGAGCAGAGTGGAGGGTGGAAGGAGAGAGGAGGGGGGGAGGCTGTTTGCTTGATAGTGTGCTCTTATTGGAGCAATTAATCACGTAGAATGATAGAACTACGTAGAACGATAAACTGCCGTCTGATCCAACCGTTTCTGAACTATGAGACTTTGATTCTCACTCTGGACATTCACATGGCCTCATCAGTGCACAGCAGATCATATTATACCCCGCAAAACCCCAGAGAATTTGATGTCATGGCACCTTTAATGAGACTGGCGACCTGTCTAGGGTGTACCCTGCCTCTCGCCTGATAATAGCTGGGGTAGGCTCCAGCAAATCCTACGACCCTGAACTGCATAAGTGGTATAGAAAATGACTGACTGACTGACTGACTGACTGACTGACTGGCACCTTTAATGACTCCACCATGAAACGCTCTGGCTAAGGGACACCAGTGCATTAAAATCTGATGGAAAAGGATTTTGACAAGCCTTTTCCATATGAATGAGAACGAGTTGGAAACTAAAAATTCCTCAATGGGTAAATTACGTGTTCATTTGTCTTGTGACTGACATAGTATATAATTTCATCAAAAACTAAACCTGCATCTCACAGCAAAGTTGGAAACGGTTTCCATTCTTAGACTATAGGGGAAAAAACAAGCGGCAACCTCCGGTGGTCAGCAATGAGGCCATTTTTTGTAGTTCTCCCTTCATCCCCTAGGGGCTGGCTGCAAGACTGAGCAAATCCCCATAGACTCCCATGTTAAAAACGGCAACTTCACAGCAGAAATAAACATGTTTACAGCCTGGTTCAAAAAATAATTTTAGGTTTAATAGGTCAAGTTTACCTTCATGTCAACTGTGAGGGGAATGAATTTTTTTATAACTCATTTGTTTAGATGTTATTTATTCTTCAAGTTACACATAATTAAGGGCGTGTCCTTATGATTGACATGCGGCAGACCAAAAGCCCAGCCTGCCGAGCGGAGGCTCCTAGTTAGCTCCTTCTTTGCTCTCAGTAAGGTCTCAGTTTGTAGCAGTCGCACAACGGCGGTTTTTAGTCAGCGAATTGCAAGTATAAGCATGTCTTACCTAACCATGCCATGTAGGGGGCTTATCTTTGTTACCTCCTGTTAGTTTTGAGTTAGCTCAGTTAGCGTTTAGCCCAGAGTACAGTACGTCAGCAGTCAATCATTTGCCCCGCAGCCACACTGTGCCCATTTTAGTATTTTCCTGGAGTGACGTACGTGACACGGCAAGATGGCGACAGTAAGACACGCCCAACTGGCTTCATTTTTCTCTATTCAGACGAGACCGGATGCTACATCCAGTTTACTTAGTATGAAACACTTTGTTAACATAAATTTTTAGTCATAAATCTGAATAATATGTAAAATTAAATGTTAAATATCATCAGACCACTGCATCCTTCTCATCATCTTGCATGTACTTCCTACCTTTGTGTGGCTAATATCTGATGTTTTGAATAACCCCCCCCCCCCTTCAAAATATGTCACACCACAAATATTGCTCAAAATTTTTGTAAAAGCATCTGGAAGGCAGATGCATGGGAACATTAAATCATACAGTAAAAAAGAACATTTAAACTCTATTTATGTCATCATTTACAATCCAAGTGCATATTGATATTGAGTGGAGTAAAAAAAAAAATAATTATGTTGTTTTTGTCGTCATATATCAAATGAATGATTCATTGTCAGTTTAGACTATCCTACAGCATGCCAACACAGAGATGCTGTAGCATGCCTTTACACTGTTATTGTTATTGTTAAATCAAATAAGTTATACACAGTGAATGCAAGTAATCAATAAAGAATGATAAAAAATAATTTCATTACCAGGAGAAACTCTTGGGCTTATCACTGAGATCTAAGGGTCTTATTTAGTCATGTTTAAATTAGCTCATATTATATATTTTTAAAAAGCAAACATGCAGATAGATTCTGCCGAAAAGAGTAGCATCAATAAATACAAGTTCAGCCTCATCGTAGATATACAGTGGTAACTGTGAGAGTTTCTGCAAACGCAAGTGGCATATGTGCATGTTTGCTCATTTGTATGCATTTATAAACAAGTCAAAGTCAAACAAAGTTCAAGTGGACATACCGTCCAACTTTTCCAACCACCGAGGCAAAAGCCACATAGAACATCTAACACGTTTTCTTGTCAAAAATAGTTAAATCAAGGTTCAGTACAAGTTTATGAAGGTATTCGACACCTTGTGTATGTACATAAATGTTGCCCCACCCAAAGAAAATCTTGATATGGATTTGGAGATCTGAGTGCCTGAGACGAATAACCTCTGTATTTGTGTGGAAGATTGTGGCAGAGAAATGCAGTTTCGATGAGCATGAAAAGGGACGGGAGGCAGAACAGAAAGTGCAAACATTGTGCAAATATTTGGGGTGTTTATTTGCATGTACTTCAGACATGTCGGAGATAATCTGTAAAAAGCGTTTTTCATTGGAAAGAGCCTGAGCAAAAAAAAGCGTTTTTCATTGGAAAAAGCCTGAGCAAATGATGGAACCTGCCATTTGTTGATGAATATCAGTATTTATTTCAGCGGTATTACATTTAACTGTCTGCCAGCCTGTCTCTTACATTTTGCCCCGATGTGAGGCTTAAATAAGTCAAAATCATAACACTGTCAGAACTTTTGATAAACTTTTTGTAGAGAGATTAAATAACTCTCTCTCCCACAAATATTATATCTCAGAGCTGTAACTTTCAATTTTATGGCTCTGTGTATTTATTTCACACTGTTCTCTTGCATGGGGGAAAAATGGCAGGATCAGAATTAATGAAAGATGTTCATGAAAATTTTGATGGACAGTCTACTTTTTAAGCTGAGTAATAAAGCGGCGCTTGTTGTGCTTGTTTCCCTTCCACAATCATCAAAATCCATCTTTTACATGGTCTAGTAACCAAAAGCATTGCTTAAAAAGTTAGATTAAAGTTTAGTAAACACTGAAGCCCAACAGAAACTTTTTACATAAATACGTATTTTATGGCAGAGCTTTGCATTGACCATAGTTATACAGTATAAGCTGTTGCTCCACTACATGTAAACATCCCTCTTTGAGCTGATGGAAAATCATGGGTTAATATTACTGCATGAATGCACATGTATATTCTCACACGTGTGCGCCTGACAAAATGAAAGGCGGCGAGTGGAGCAGGGCTCAGTACAAGCCAGACCTCTCGCCCTAATCAGGTTACATGATTAATGAAGGGGGGAAATGGGCTCATGTTGTATTAAGAAAATGTGTGTTTGAACCCAAAGCGGCGGGTATCAGCAGCCTAATGCATCAGCCATCGACTGGACACCTGAGATCCAAGGTCTGCAGGGCTGTTAGCTTTGTCCCAGTGGAAAGGCGCTGCATCGATTCTCCTTAAAACTCCCTCTCGTTCATTCACTTTCTTCCTGTTTCCTTGTCTTTTTTACAAGTCCTTTTTCTATTCTTTTTACCCTTCTATGCCCTCCTTGCATTTATATCATGCCTCCTTTGTTTTATCTGTCTCCTTGCCACACTTTTAGCTTTTTCCTCATTTCCACTTTCTCTACATTAACAGCTTCACAAAGTTTGCACACACTGTACAATAGCATCAGTGTTTTCAGTGTCTGCTTTTTCTTTTTTTTTTTCCTCTGAATGATTTAGGTTCATTTCTGGCATCAGAGCGATGGCCAGCACTCAGCTCTCACAGCCCAAACACTGAGGAGTCATTTAATCTCTGTGACTCGCTACACCACAGGCTTGTCTGATATATTAGCTACCACTGCCTCATCCAATAAAGACTATGTCCACTTGGTAAGTGTGCAAGCCATGCTGTAGGGGCAACACCACCAGTTTTCATGACAAGACAAGGGTTCTTTCATTATCCTTGTCCTCATATTTCCACTGAAAATAAGTACTAAAAAAATCATTAGATGGGTTTGTGTCAAAATCTGATTTAATTTTTGAGCGGGGCAGTTAGTTTTACCTCAGTAAATAGCACAGTGACAGTTACATGTTGAGGTAGCCGTGATGTTATTTCTGGGAGCCAATTAGACAGCCTCCTTGGTTCTCTGATGGGGATGGCATCTTGACTCTCTGGGGAGGGACAAGGGTACGTGCACAGTAGCTCTAGTGCACACATAGGAGGTGATGAGTGATTAGTCTGGGTTCAAACACAAACACAGCCAAACCTGAGCTCTTCTCATATTACCCTAAAACAATATCCAGTTCTCTAGTTTATCAACAGAAAATATTGTGGCACACTAAGCTGTTGTGTTAATTAATTATTATCATTAGAATTATAGTAATGAAATCCAAGAGATGTTGTGTTTAAGCAGCTGCTTGAGAATGGTGGCTAGTTAGAGAAGAGAGTAAAGGGTCATGAAGTCGACAGCATGGCCAAAAGTGTCTTTTTGGCTGCATGAGGATTGTTTCCTTAAAATCAGAAGTAATAGTGTTTAGAAATCTAAACGATGACACAATATGGTTTGAAATCAGGATGCAAAGATGCTTTCACACAAAGGAAGTGGAGTCTCTCGTCTTTGTGGTGTAATTTACTCCAAGTTTATTCCGTTGGTCATACAAATGCACCAGATATGAATAATCAGAGTGCAGTGTCTGTTTGCTCTCCTCAACTCAACCATCATCTCCAATGAAAGAGTTTACCCCGAAAAGTTCAATTACTGACTCCAACAAAGAAGAAGTATAAGGCGTTCATTAAAACAAAATAACCCAAGGCTCTCCGAATCAACGCAATAAAGCACACTGGATAAATAAATAAATAAATGAATGAAACAAAGATTATGGAATCAAATCAGAGAAATGTTGAGGAGACCACAAGAAACCCTTGAGATATGGAAACAAACCTGCAATACATAGACAAACAATTATCGTATCATGTCATCAGTAAAGATGATTCATTGCTGCAGCATTGCATCGTACATGTGTGCAGACACATGCATACTACAGTATGTTAAACACACTGACTCTATGGATTCTGCAAAGACAGCAAGGAAAATATCTGTGTTTTGAAAGTATTACCAGTCATATTTTCATTTTTCTTTCCCCCTGCTGTTATAATTTTCTTCCCTGTCAAACAAATCAAAACGCCGAAACCAAATGGAGGTAGCAGCTCAGATTTTCCACTGTCAGGTTCACAAACCCTGTGCTCTTACAAGCAGGCTCTGTGCAAGAAGACATGACCTGAGTGTGTTTGCTTGCCTGTGCACTGACTGTATGTTTGTGTGGATGGCCTTGTGTTGATTTCCATATCAGTCTGCTCCACTTGAACTGTACCTCCACAAGTATCATCACATTAATGTCTAGTGTTTAAAAATACAATTTATTTTCACAAATTGCATTATAATTTAATCCTAATAACTCATAGAAATTACTTAATTATTAGTTTGTATCAAAATATAATAGTTCATAAATTAAGTTTTTAAAGTAGCATTCTGCAAATTTAGGATATTAACCTGTAACAAGATATATGATTGAGGCTCAGTGTAATTTTCTCCGACTGTTTGTATGATGTGGTAGTAATGTGGTTTGGATTTCAAGAAATTGTGTCTGGGCCACAGATGTTTAACCACATCATTAGTTTTTTTACTCTGAGCTTCCCTTTTTCGTCTGTTCAATATGCTAACTGCATGTGCCACCAATGTCATATGTGAAGCATCAAAGATTTATCTTTTACATTGCAAATCCAGTAAGCTTTCCTCTACAAGCTGCCTGCCACTGTAGAGTGAAAAGAAATATGAAGTAGCAAAAAAAAAAAAAAAAAAGAAAAACTGAAATGATGAAGCAATAGTCCATTTCACTTCTCAAACAGGAGGGCTGAGCAATCCTCTACCCTCCTGGTTACATTTCCCCTCAGAGCGCCATCCGTCATCAGCAGGTCAGGGGTCGGGAGATTCATCAAAACAGTTTGTGCAGCATGAGGTACACAAAGCAGCCTCTCAGGCTTATAGATGGCTTGCTGTGTTTATGGCAGTCTACATTAAGACCTATCCCCATCGTCACCCCGGCCTGCTTGGCGTGAACTCATCAACCATTCCAATGGGCTGACAAACAATCCGTTCCACCTCTTTCTTGCTGCACTCCCTCTTTCATCTTCTCACACACCAGAGGAGGAAATAGTAATCAACACAATAAAATTTTTTAGCACTGAAACTTTTCTAACTCTGTATTTTTCTGGCTGTATTTATCTTTTTAGGCATACTGAAGTCTTATTATACAGCTGCAAGGCTGTAACTGTTGCATCTTATTACTGTAGAAATCCTAACAAGGAGACAATTAATTCATTCCATGATTTTAGGCACAAGCTGGGAAATTTACTTCAAATTTGGATTTTTCATTAAGCAAACCCAACACTTACATTTTTTGTATTAGCTTGCAAATGATTTTTTTCATCTGGTTTTATAAATGAACTTCTGCATGAATAAAAAAAAAAAATTACCATTTTTATTCTGACTGAAATAAAGGAAAAACAATGAAACATTGGCTGTTGTGTTACACTTCATATTTTAGCATTGACTCAATGTATCCAAGTTTAACCTGAAATTTTTAACTGTCTGTAAACCCATAATTTCATTTATTTTACATAAACAATCTGAATCAGTCTGAATAAATTTAATAGAAAGTCAGTTTAAAAGATTCAAATTATTTCAATTTATACCTGTAGTTTATATAAAAGTAACATTTTCACATTTTACTTTAATATCTGAGAAAAATGTCTTTTTACTGCACATTGCACCATCACTTTCATCTACAAAGCAGGGGAATAATACTGCTGCAGGTTGTGACACTGACGAACATCCTGCAACACCTATTCGACAAATATACAGTATAACTGTTTAGATTAATGTAAACTGTGGTGATGGTTTTCTCTGAACACTCATGGTGCCAACTTTAGCATTTAACAAAAAACAGGACATTACATCATTGTCTAAATGTAAACATGACACAGGCAGTAAAGCACATACTGCAATTCAAATTTATTGAGAAGCAATCAGAAGAGATTGAATTCTTGCTGAATATGAATTTCCCATGAGTCTTTGCAGTCTTTGCATAACTTGAATCTTTTAAGTTGGCTTTATACTAAATTAAGTCAGAGTGCTTCAGACAGTTAATTTGAAAGAAATTAAATGATTTGAGTAAATCTGACTTTTGACAATGGATTTGTTATCGTGATTTCAAGTTAATTGAACCAACAAAAATTGTGATCACCAACAAAAGAATAAAGTGGGAAATAAAAAAATGCTTTAAATCTACTGTAGACCAAAAACACTTTTTTGAGTAGACTATAAGATGCAAATCCAACGGACTGCCATCTGCGCTCTTGTCTTGTCCTTCGTGTGGTATCAATGTTAACACAGTGTTGATGCTCTTGCTGTGCTTAGAACTGAATATCCAGTCACATGGTACTCATCCACAGACTAGTTGATGCCTACTGTGTTTGACATGTGTTGATTGCTGGACAGCCGGCATTGGGAGAAACTCACCCCAGACATCCCTGTGCCTTATTTAGCACCTTTTTTAAAAAAAAAAGTGACATCCTGGGTTTGTGCAGAAAACCCCAGAGTAAGAGTGCCAACACTACATGCTCAATAAATTGTCAAATTGTTTCCCAACAAAGAAAGAGAAAAGAAAAAAAAAACTTGCATTGACAAGATGGATTGCATACAGCTCCTCACCCACCTCCATTAGCTGGTGTTTGGACACCTGTAGGAGCACAGGCTCAGTGAGGAGGGCTGTCAACGAGGGGCTTTGGCAAATCGAGAGATTATCCAAACAGTGGGACACTAGCTAATAAAAACAAGCCCCTTGTTCAATGCATTAGTGGTGTATTAGTCCAGAGAGGGTTTGGAGAGTGGGAACCTAAGGGTTTGAGCGAGGCACACTTCAGAGCTGTTAAAGGGATCTTTTGTAAATAATAACTGATTTATTACAGGCTGTATCCATCAGATTGGTTTCACAGCATTTCCTTTAAGAAAGATAAGGAGTGACGTCTTGTTCTGAAACATATTTATGAAGAAAAAAATTATTAAAAGTAAGTCATCATATACTTTAGATGAATTACTCACACTGAAGTTAAGCTTTGTTGGTTTAAATGAGGAAATGTTGATCATTAATGATTTTTAAGTAAAGTAAAACTAGAAGCTGTTTTTTATTTTTATTTTCCATAACGCGCATTTCTAAAAGGTATTTAATGCATGTTTGCAACCCAATTTCATTACAAATAAAAAATACATATAACAAAAGGTAGAAAGTAATTAAGAAGTTGCTTGTTTTGCAGTCAGCTATGTTTTCTAAGTGTAAGTGGTGTTTCTGTGCAGAGCCAGAGAATACAGTGAGCACAGTATTCTTTGCCACCATACAGCAGCCTCACTCAGGGTGTGTACACCGGTCATGGGCATAAACTTCAATTTCTGGCCAAGACATTTATTAACTCCTACAAATACGACAGCTGATGTTTTTTTCTCTCAAGGCACGGAAAATGAAATCATCTCATTTCCTTAGCATAACCCTGGGTTTTTTGTGAAGTTTCTCAGGGTAAATTAAGGGAAAGGTTTTAGTGCTTTAAATCATTTATTTACACAGTAAAATTCCTGCTTTTCCACCAGTGACCAACACAGCGTAGGTGCCTTAACAGACTGTAATCCATTTATAACAGCAGTTAATACATGGGTGAGGGTTAAGGGTTTAATTTAAAGCAAATTAGATTTTGCTGAAATAAATCAGTTTCAAGTTAAATAAAGACAGTTCTGGCTATGCAGTTAACTTTTGCACAGTTTAAGTGCATGTGCACAATGTAAAATTGCACCAGTGTTAACACATCAAACAGATTTCTTTGTTTTTTTTATTTGTTGTTGTTTTTTTCAAGGTTTACAAAAAGACTTTCATTTATTGTATAAGAGTTTTTAATACTAATAACTGTAAGTGAGACAGTAATGCCATTAGGGTTTAGCTGCTAGTCTCTTAGGTGGTAAGGACTGCTGGCAATAACTGAATTTACCTCTTATTAAAAAACTGCTTTGGCGGATTTGAATAAATTCATTTTCTAACTGTATTAGCTTGGCAGAGTGGGAATAGACTATGAAGGAGATGGCATAAGATGGTATGCAAGGTCAAAGTGTATTTTGTTATGTTATATCATGGCTTATAAACAGTAGTTTCTTCAAACTGACTCCGATCAGAGTTGTCGGCAAGGCTGTGGCTGGTTCTTGGGCTTGTGGGGCCTGCACTCTGCCTGCCTCAGCTGGTAGGGCCAGCAGCTAGCATCTTTGGCCCTCTGGGATCTATGCTCCTTTGCCTTGGGGGTGCTCTCCTCTGGCAAATTTTATTTCTCTCCTTGTCTTTATACTTGTGGTCCTTCATGCTTTTGACATCTGTAAACATTGATATTACTATATGGTTTTTAATGGTTACAGTATTTTCAAATCAGCACTGTTTATCTATCCGTTATTTATTCTGTAAGTCTAACCAGGGACAGGAGTTGCAAATTAGCCTTTGTTAGACACCTGTATGTCATCTACAGTACTTCATATGTTTTCATGAAGCAATGTTTCATACAGTTGTCCTTGTTCAATAAATATGTAAATAAATAAATAAATCTTCCAGGCCGATCCACGGTCATCCCCGTGGTGGGCTGGCTGCATGTGGTGACTGCGGGTCTCCTGGGTCGTGGGGCCCTCCTGGTCTACCTCAGATCTTTGCAAGAGCTTGGTTTCTTTTGCACAACTCACCGAACACTATTCATTCCTGATATTTTTCACTTATATTCACTAACATGCATCCTGATACAGTCACTGTGTTGTCCTGTGGATTTAATCACCAATAACTACAGTTGTAGTTTTGGTTATTTGTTTGAGTTGCTGATGTATTAGTTGCTGTTGCTAAAATTCATGTTATTGTTTGTTTTGTTTTTTTCCCCCAGCTTGTCTTTGTTTTTAAGTGCTCCTAATGATTTTCACCTTTGTTTTTCATGCAGATGTTTTAAGTTATTTTCTGTTTCTTTACAGGTTTTCTGCTTTTTCTGTTTAAAAAGCAAAAACATTAGTTGTTTTTTCTCTGTCTGGTGTATCTTTTTCTCCTTTATTTCTCTTCACTCCTCTTTTTTTAACTCTCTTTTTGCCCCCCACCACCATATTTGAAAAAATAAAGAACAGTACTTATGAAGAGAACCCTCTAATCCATAAAGTTCCCTCTGCCAAAGCAAATATGTTTGGCACAACACAGCAGCCAGATCACCATTCTGCGTGCAATGATGCTGGAAAGAACAAGGTTTTTATTATTATTATTTGAAAAAAGAAAAAAAAAAGGGAGAGAGGGGGGGGGGGGGGGGGGGGGGGGGTCCTCAGCATAGCCTTTCCTGTCACTGCTAAATCAAACTAAAGCTGCTTTTTGAACAAGATTTTCTTTTAAGGCAAATTTATGGTTAAAAACTGACAGGAGAAACAAATTTTTTTAAGCACTAGTCCTATAAAGGAGACGCAACAGCAGAAAGTTTACTACTTTCTTTGTTTTACAACTTACTTGTTTTAGTAGCAATCACTAAAATATGTGAATATCTTTTCTTTTACACATACCATATGCTCAGACACATACTTGCACATGGTGTTAGCCTCAGCTATCATTTACTATACAGTCATTTATATCAGGGGAAACAGGCAATCCTCGGCTCATCTTCTCCATCCTCCCATCCTGCTTGGATTTACAGCATGGAGCCCATTTCATCCGCTGTACAACCATTCACCTCCCACCACTTCACCCTGTCCTTACCCTCTACCAGCCTGTTTCTCCTTATAACTTTCATTAATCCCCCAAAAAGCCTCTATGGGCCTACAGTTCCCAGCTCTCAGAGCAGAAACACAACAGCAGCACAGCAAGAAGTACAGGCAAGCAAAGATCGGTCAGTTTGATGAATGCACACACATCTGTGGGAGATTTCCTCTACAGATAAAATGAACACTTACTGGTTTTCAGGTTTTTCTTTCCTTACCCCTGCTGCCATGGTTTAAATATGTATCTAATGGACTTTTTTTCACATCTGCTGAAAAATAAAATGCAGAACATCTTGAATTCTAACAAAGAAGCAAAGATAATACTGAGTACATGACAGTCGATGTTTAAAATCTTTCAAAGTTTCATCACTCTCTCAGTGTTCCTTCACATTCTTTCTCTTATGTGTAACAAAAGTGCAGACACGAGTTCTGATGTAGGAAGTGATACTTATAAAGTTTAGCTGCTGCAGTGCATTTGAATACTAACAATCTGCAGTAAATGTAGCTAAAAGCTTTGCCGTTTGCAGACACTTGTCGAGTTGGGTTTGTTTGCTCATGACAACCAGCACCGTGTCAGAGTCACCCAACCGTTTAACACAGAGTGTGCAGTTCAATCCTTATCTCTAAAACTCATGCCAGCAGCAGCCCTGATACTGGAACAAGGCAATGCCATGCTTAATTTAACCTCATCAACATGTCTGCTCTTTCCTGCTTTTTCTTTTTTTCCCCTCTTCCCCGTTACAGCACTGTTGAGATTAGAAGTATAAAATTTGTTAGTGAGGCTGTGACAGTGGAGGTAGGAGCTTGCGGGGGTTAAGGGACCAGACTGTGTGGTCCTATCAGATTGCAGTATTGACACAAAGTCTGGCTCGAGTTGTAAGTGAGCGCACAGAACGAGAAAGAAATATGTGGAAATGTATTTTAAAAACAAAACAGCAAAAAATGCTTCTGTTGAATAATAAGATAACGATGAATCTTTATATATCAATCTGCAGCTAGTTCTGCATATCATGAAGTAACATGAGCCCAGTGAACTTCATCAGCACTCTATGATAGTTGCTTTTTGTGGCTCAAACAAAAACAAACACGCAACATTTCTCAGATTACCGTTTCTTATTACTTGTGATGAATCGTCAGTTAAACCATTTAAAATACTTCTGCAAAATGAAATCAAGTCCATTGTTTGTATTTTACTCTATTTATTTCCCTGTTTCCAAAAGGAACCTGAAGATGATCTGTTAAGAATTATTATTCACCACGTAAACGACGCTGGCTCAGGTTGACAGGCTAAAAGGATTATTATTCAGAAGTAAATAAAATGTATAGTCAAAGACGGATTTAAAAAAAAATAAGTGTGAGACAATATCTCTCATTTTGCCACAAACTACATCTTAAAATGATCACAATGTCATACTTCCTTCAGATTGTTTGATGTATTAGATCTAATAGAAATCCAGCTGTACAGCTTGATGTCTTTTATGTTTATCACTGTGATTATAGTTGGAAAAAAATTCTCCATCTTTGTTGGGATTATGTTACAAAATTCAACATCATATCATGAAGATAAATTATAGCCTGGAGTACAGTTTTACAGCACAGTGAAACACTTAACCAGGATTCACAGTCAGCTATAACAAGAGACTTTTTATCTTTACATACTGACCATTTGATGGTACTCTTTTTGATGGTAGACTTCTTTGGGTGGCAGGTTTAAGAGACACTTCTCTGGTGAGCAGTCTTTCTCCTTGCTCTACTGTATATCTACAGCTGGGTGTATCTATAATGTCTCCAATTTACAAGAAATTATGAGAATTTAATCCACCTAAAAAACAAAAAACTGATTTCGACCTAATTTTTTGTGTTCAGGGTACTGGACTTTTAGAAAGCGACTGTGTTCTAAGTCGGGGGCCAATAAAGAACAGATGGACAGGGTGATGACCCCCCCCTCTGCGGGCGAGTGCAACAGCGCAACTGCCACTCAAGATCCCAGCATGTGGACGTGTGTGAGTGTAGATTTGTGTGTCAGAGGACGATGGGAGGTTGTGTTATGGCTTTGAGGGTGCTACGGCCAACAGGGTCCTCATATGAGTGAGTGACACTCCTCCACATCTGTTCTGCGGAAAAACACTCTCCACTCCTCGATCTCACTTCTCCACTAACGAGCTCCCTGACTGTCGTCTCCCTCTCTGTCTCCCCTTCACACACAAGGAGAGAGATGATCTTTTCATTTTACAGTAAAGCCGAGAGGAATGGAGAAATCAGATTATAGCAGAATAAGATACTCCATTTATGATGTGGCTCTTTGCAGGGTTCTCTGCATGGTTGACAGAGGAGGCTGCAGACAGCACTGATGCCTTTACCCTTTTCTTCTCCTTCCTCCCTTACTGTCGCCCCCCTCCACCTCCCTCCTTCCCTGGCGATCAGGTTTCTTTCTGTCCATCAGCGGAGAGGGGGGAAAGAAGAGGGGGGAGAAGGTGGGTTGTTCTGATCAATGGCAGGAAACCAGACGATTGGAAGGGAAGACGTGAAACAGATAGGCCCCATAACCTACCTACCAGGATACCACAATCACATCATTCTCTCCATCTATTTCTCACTACCTTCTGTGTCGCCATTTGTCATTCACACAAATACACTGGCACGCACACATTTGGCTCGGCTGAAACATGGTCCAGACACCACACACAAACACACATCTGACCGCAAACATGCTGCAAAAAACATACAGCAGCCTGATAGCTTAATATCCCAGCACACACAGTCAGTGTTGCACGTTCCACAAAGCAAGCGCATGCTTTCCTGGAAGCTTAATGCACACTTATTTCCCCTTCTGGGAGCGTGACTGACAATATGCAAAATTAGAATATGTTTTTCTCTCAGCTTTATGCTAATCTCAAACATATTGCTTTCTGTCTCCAAGGGGTCACACATTCTCACACATAAACACAAACGCACAAGTCTCATCCAAGATAAGTGTAATTAGGAGAGACAGACGGAGTAGCTGTTTCATTTGACTTTATTAATTTGTGGTATTTTTATTACCGTTTATCATGGACAACACCGCTGCTCGCACCTTGAGGCACTTATTAGCTGCATGAGTATTTAAATCTATTCCTTTGAATCAAATTATGCAGTATGAGATCCTGGCAGAGTTATGAAGCGAACACTGATGGCACAATAGAAAAATAAATAGGGACTTAAATGAAACCCTTTTCTTTATGTCAAGGATTTACTTGAGTGAAATCTTTTAGGGAAAAAAATTATAGTACTCAAAGTTGCAAGCCTGATTCACCGAGCTCATCCTTGTATGTTTATGTGGCTACAAGTATATAAGTGTGTGTTTCTGATCTTTGTGGTGCAGGCTGCTGAGTCTTCTTGCCACTCCAGCTAACTCTTAACTCCTGTCAAAACACAGAACTTTAAATTGAATTAAGACTGCCTGCTGCAATCCCTGCTGAGCCCCCCAACTAACACCTTCAACACCATGCACAGTGCTCAGGAACACACACAAATGAGGACATGATGCAAACATAGCTGCTTTACACACATAAATGTCCATCAATACAAATGTCAAAGTTATAGAAATTTTTAAATCAATGATAAAAATCCTAAACTACAAAGGATTTCAAAATCAGCTGGAACTCACACATGCAGATGGGTTGCCAGAGAATATGTTAGATGAGGCCCGTTCAGCCTTGAAACTCTGTCACTGTTAATTCAGTGCAGCTGAAACCCAGACAGAGATGCTGTATCAGTGTTCAGAGTTTCTGTCAGATGCAATCTAAAGATTTTCACTGCCCTGTTTGGGTGGCAAGTTAAAGTGAAACGGGTGCACTGATAGTGTGTGCGGTAAGAGTTTGGTTCTGTCAGATGGAGAGCTGTGTTTAAAATACCTGTACACAAATACTGTATGTCAATTATAACTAAAACAACTACACACTTTATTTTAGCTTTGCTGTTTTGTGACTGTATTATCCATATTATTTCTTTAAACTTTTACTCAGTTATAAAAGCAAGCATAAAGCAGCATGCTTCTCGATTTAATTCTGGAATAAAGCAAGTGAAAAACACACGTTCAAAGATGTAAGTTACATAAGTTCTTTTTTTTTTTTTTTTAAACAGCAGAC
Source organism: Atherinomorus stipes (assembly GCA_023101725.1). Taxonomy (NCBI): domain Eukaryota; kingdom Metazoa; phylum Chordata; class Actinopteri; order Atheriniformes; family Atherinidae; genus Atherinomorus; species Atherinomorus stipes. Next base: position 254,409 of record JALJCO010010656.1, on the reverse strand, counting down.
ATTAGACAATGACTGAGTATCCACTAAGGTTGCCTGCCTGAGTCTGTGCTTTATCCACTGCAGTTTAGTTTATGTGGCATTACTCCTGATGTTCTGTGTTTTATCTGCGGATTCCTCTTCAATTTGTTCTCTGTGTTGGTGGCAGTTCAAGTTGCTCTATTAGAAATCATATTAAAGCAATAATGTCTAAGTGAGAGGGTCATTAATCATCAGGTTGACAAGAGTTCTGGACATTGTTGACGAGTAATGAGCGTGTTAGTAACCGTTACTGCATTCAGGCTGCTGTTCGTCAGGTGGATAATTAGTACACTGATGATGGGACAAACTATGTTATCAATCCTGGTGATTATGTGTCATTACTCAATTGCTGGAGGGGAAAAAAAAGCAGTGGTCTTTCATTTTTACAGAATTTGTGTCTTCACGTGTTTGGCGCTTTGCAGGAGCAGTCATCAAAGTTCTCCATATTTCTGAGCATGCAGTGAGCTCTGGTTCGTTTTGGTCTGAAAACATAAAAATCGGTATCTTTTTTTAGATTTTCTTTAAAAAGGCCAAAATGTGATAAAATTCTCACTGAAGTTTTTTCTTTTGATTAGTTTCTTTAATTACCTAACACATTATTCATGAAGGTTTGTATGAGCGATATAAATTTATGAATGAGCTGTTCTGGTCTGGCTCCCACAAATGAGACTAAAGTGGTGTGTGGGGCACAACCTTTGCTTGGGGACCAAGCGAAAGGTTACTGCAGTGCATGAGTGTGTGCATGTGTGTGTAAGTGTGCACATAGTGAGTATTGAGCAAAAGCCACTGCAATGCAACCCAACACCAGCTCTTTGTCTGTGCACCTCAGCCTGCTAACCAGAGGGCTTCACTCTTTTTATTCAATTCTCCAATGGTCCATATGACTGGTGACAACTGATCATGGCCCACCACAGTCATGTTACCTTTAATTATTTCATCATTAAGAATTTAGTTAATGTAATTTGTTTTCTTAGTATTCTTTTTAATTTTGTTCCTCTTTTAAATCCCAGTTTTATCTATGAATTTATCAATATATTTTTCCAGCTTTATTGATTTCAATTTAGTTAAAACCAAATACTGTGGTAATGATCTTGGGATGCTAAAAATGTATTTTGTATTACTAATAATAAAATTCACAGCTTTAATGAGCTATACAAACTTCATAATTTTTCCCTGGAGACAAAGAAAGAACAGGATACAAAAATTAAGACCAGGAAACCGTTTCAACATTCGTGCTCTTTATCGTAGTTCATACACCATCTGTTCTGTATTTGTGAGGGAAACTGATACAGAAATAAAAGATTTATAATTACATAATTAAAGTTTTAATTTTCACAAACTATGATCAGGTTTGTATCGCAATATCTCTTATAAAATCTTTGTTTGTAAAAAAAAAAAAAGCAGCTGTGTGGATTTACACACACGCTTGTGCTTGCAATCCTTCAGCGACATGATAATTGTTTGTTGTGATATTGCAATGAAACCCTCAGGCCCTCTTAAGCTAATCAGGCTTGTTCCCTTCCTCTTTGCAGATAGATCAGTTGACAGGGCCGTGGGCAGGACAGCGCAGCACAGCACAGCGTCTGCCTCTTGGCCTTCGCCTTGCGTGACACACATTCCCTGCCACTCCGGCCTAACGCATTAGCATGCAGCCTACCTATCAATCAGCCAGTTAGCTCTCCTGTTCCAACCTCCAGCTGCTGCGTCTTGTCACTGTGGAGGTGATGACACATGAGCAACATTTTAAGGTAATACACATCAGCTCAGCTGCCAGCATTTATCCCAAATTGTATTTGAAGGGGTTTATACAAATGACATACCTGTCATTTTGAGCACAAGTTCAAACTGAATAGAGTAAAATATGAGTAAAACCTTTCTGTTCAATTTATCTATTTGAATTCATTTAATTGTAAGTTTTCTCTTTTTGTTGGCAATCTGAAGTTGTAGTGAAATAAATTGTAGCATAATTACTTTTGCATTTATGTTTAAATAAGTAAATGGGTGAAGAAATAGATGATCATATATCTATAATTGTTTTAGTTGACATTTAAATATGCTGAACATATTATGGCGTGATTGAGAAATTCTGGATTCTTTTTTTTTTTTTATAAATGAAAATGTAAAATAACATTTAATGCAAATTAAAAGAGGTCAATTTTTAAAAATACATATTTAGTAAGGGCATGCAATTACTATAACAAAAGAATATTAGCTAAACCTTTATATATTTGAAATGATCAAACTTTGTGAAATGTGTGCCTGTGTGTGATTAAAGATTAGATGTCAAAGACCTCTTTTAAACAGCTCCATCCCAACACACGCATACACACACACATACACCCACACATCACCCACAAACACACACACACACACGCACACAAACACATATATAAAATGAAAGCATTTTGTTGGCATCTTTTACATATTTACTACACTCGTTATTCTTCCTATGTTCATGTGTGAGAAATGAATTTCGTTGAGTCCACAATGGACTCATTAAGTCTTACAAATGTGTCTATGTAGTTTATATACATACAAACACAAATTGAGAAATAAGGTAAACAGTTGGCATCAAAGATTTTTAAAAAAAAGGTTTACAACACCATGTACATGTCACATGAAAAAAAATAAGCCATTTATTGAAAAGTATTCTTAGATTAAGAAATTATTAAATACTTTTTAGTAAACATAAAATCAACAAAGGTGGAATAACTATTTTTCCTTGTGTGGCTCAAAACTGAAGTACACAGTTAATTGTTGAGGACAGGCTGAAGACTGTTTGGAATTGTCCAACAGCTTACCGAGCTTACAAACCAGATTACCCTCAAGAGATCTAAGTTAAACAAAAACAACACAGGCGTAAATGAACTCTCTGTGAGGTTCTGGGTCTGAGGTGCACCTGCATGTACATGTGCAGCTCTCACTTGTATGATGATGATGATGATTAGTTAATTGCACGCAGCTTGCAGTTGCTATGTAGAGTTCATTCTCTCACTCTCTGTGTGTGTTTCACAGGTTGCATTGCAAAGGGAGTGGCATCGGGTGGCTGTGAGAGACATGTAATATGTTTAAATAGAGCAAAGTAGTGTTTGGAGAATTGGTAATTACTTACATCCCTCTCTGATAATTTGGAACATTGTCCAGATCCCTTTCTATTACACTCATAATCTGCACATTCAGAAATGGTAAATGAACTGTATTTATATACTCCAGCCATGTTGACCTCTCAAAGTGCTTCACACTACATGTCACACAATCACCCCAATAGGCACATCGTGAGGCAACCTGGTGTTCAGTGTCTTTCATAAGGACACGTTGACATGTAGTCTGCCGACCCCCCGGTAGACAGATTACTTCTTTTCCACCTGCGAGCTACAGCTACAGCCATCCCACACAAACATGCAGGTAAACAAATCAGGTAGCCTATTTATAAGTACACATTCGCTGCTAGTGAATCAGTCTGCAGATCAACTATCATTAGCAGTGACTGAAATAAATAGACAAAGTAGTTTAGAGAAAGAAGAGGAAGTTTCAAGGAAACTAAAAATGAAGCTAAAGTCTGAAGTGACACTTGATTGCACTTCAGATTGATCTGCAACTGTAAGTAGGCTCCTCTACAGTGCCAAAGGTTAACAAAACATGAACCTCATGCCCTTGTACTGGTTATTTGCAGCACAACAAAAATCTCTTTTAGCAGTCACATTTCAAGGACTGTTCCAGCAGGAACACATTAGCACAAAGTTAAAAGTGGGATTTATGTATTCATTCGGGATAATCTACTTCTTCACTACCAGTATTGATTCTGCAACACAGACAAAGTCAGGTGATGTCCTGCTTGGCCGTACTGTCCAAGCTCTGAAACACCAAGAAACCACAAAAGTTTCAAACAAGTTATCATAATGTCCTGTGACATTTCTCCACCTCTAACCCCTGATTGTTAAGTCCACTCCTGACCATTCAACTGTAAAATTGCAGCCACTTATTATGCAATATTGAAATTAGAATTTGAAATTTATTGAAAGGATAGCCCCTTGAGATGTAACATCTCGTTTTCGAGGGGGTCCACGACACAAACAAACATTTACACAAATAACAGAAATTGAATAAATATATGATATATATGATAATAATATGAAAAAAAGAAAACATTTCGATATGTGTAAAATATCTTATAACGGTTTGTTGGTATACTGCTGGTGACCTTCAACTTCATGAAACATATAACATACAACTGTGTTTATATCTGTACTGCTGCCTTTAAAGATACTTAATCTTAGTCAGACTTTTATAGGTTAAATAAATGAAGGCTGTGCAAGAATCAATCAATCAATCAAGCCCAGTTACACAAGGAAATGACACACAATTGGAAAAATACTGATGGTTCTCAAGTTAAACTCTAACAAGTTTGCAGTCTTGCATTTACCCTGCAAAAGAGTAAATGTGCTGCGTGTGATATTACTCTCCCTACAAAATGTTTATATGAAAGTAAATGTCACCAGGACTTTGGCAGGATCTGTAGTTGTTCTGCGCCACCCATTTGCACATATTAGAATAATAACATCATTGTGTGTGACAACTTTATAATAGTTATAATAAATGAGTTGCTGTAATGCCACACAGATTATGCTGGAAAGAAATATTGCTTTTTCTTTTTTTTTTGGCAGAATTACTAATTAGTCATGATTAATTGACAGATGTAATAAATTAAGTTCTACAGGCCTGTAAACAATTCAATGTGCCTTCTTGGAATAAGATACAAAGTTATTCTGAAGGGAATGAAAAAGGATCCTCGAGGTGCTTGTTTCTAGTGTTTTTTGGTTGTTTGTTTGTTTTTTTTTGGGGGGGGGCTGTAGATATGAGAGACTTATCTATATTGATCTAACTTAATTATTTTGGTTTGGTAATGAAATGTTTTTTTTTTCTTTGGTCAAATAAACTTAAATACCACACTCTCTAATCTGAAATATTTGTTTTTACTTTCAATCAAAGTGAACTTATTAAGTTCTTGCAGCTTTAGCATGCATGCACAACAAGGAGGCGGGGCTACTTTCAAAACTCAACAAATAGACAAGTTTCACAGGCATTTCCGTTTTACTTCCGCAGTCAACCAATTTCTGCCAAGCGCTTCCGGTCAAGTAAGATCTGCATTCATTTACATTGAACAGTGATGTCTCTAAAATGGTAACATTCTCATTTATTTCTTATAAAACAATGTACTTCCTTGCGCTGCTATGATATTCAACTGGGAGGATAATATGATGAAATGACCTGATGTTACAAGCAATATATTATCGTGCTTTGTTGAGTCCATGGTGATAAACAGGAACGCCATAGACCTAAGTGATGCAGTCGGCTGTGTGCTGATAACCAACACAAACAGGGCAGGTAGTGTCCATGAAGACGGGTGTTCAACCACGCCAGAGTCTGGATGATTCCTGCCAGAAGAAGACTTGAGTGGTGGTTAAGGAGGATTCTTTTTTTTTTTTTGGGGGGGGGGGGGTTACGGAGGATGGAGAGGTTCATATTCATTTGTTTTCACAAGCTGCTGGAGCCACATACAGCCCAACATGTCCCACAACGCTTTTTGAGTTTAACAATATCCATTTTTCAATCATCGAGTTCATGACCTGGTATGTGTGTTGTTAATTTGCATATGTCTTCAGTGTAAAATACCCTTTGACTGTGGTAACCTGAAGTCCATAGCAGAAACTAGCAGACATGGTGGCTCCCATGGTTTTGTCTGTAAAACTTGTCTATATTGACCACAAAGGCTCATGGGAAAAGCAAATTCAGCAAGAATTTTACCTTTTATGAATGTTATATTATAAATTTTGAGTTATGTTTACTGTCTTTGTCATGTTCACATTTAGAGAAAGTTGTTAAGAAATTTTCTGTCTAAAGTCGGCATCATGAGTGTGAAGGACAGTACAGGGAGATAAAGTCACCACCATATCTGTGGGCATTATGATGCCTGAATCAGAACCAACATGACTGTACAGTAGATGTTATGTTGCTGTTCTATCACAGACTCTGGATCTACTCTATAATATATACTGTCAAATCTAACTGCTTGACTTTACTTAAAATAAGTATGCAAACTTGATGCCTTAACTTATTATTAATTAAGTTATTATTATTACTTATTATTATTGCAACGTAACTTATGTATTATAATTAAGTTATTAATGGGAGTGATTAAGTAGAATCAACTGGATGGTTTAAGTTTAAAGAACTTTTTTAAACTTGATTAATTTGATTAAGCTGTAAGTGAATGAAGTTGTGGGAAACTTGATGTGATTAATTTCACATAAATGAGATGAGATACTTCACTTAAACTGCTTTATTTTGTACCATACAATTGTGCTTAAAAGTTTATGTACCATCAAATTAAAGAAGAGGCTACATTCACAGTTATTCAAATAACATTAAACTTAAAAAAGTAAGAATACATAAAAAATTTACTAAATTTAAATTTAGTAAAATATAATATTAATTTTGAATTTTTATTTAAAAAATAATAATAAAAAAAAAAACTGTCCCAGACAAATTAAAGCACCTTTCTCATGAACATTGGGTCAAAATACTATACCCGTCAACAGGTACAGATGTCTTATTGAACATTATAGTGGAAAAAAAAAACAACCGGTTGCTGATTTTTTTTATTTTTTTTTAGTGAGAGGTATGTAAACATTAAAGCACAACTGTGCACGATGATTTTAAATTCATCTTACTTAAATTAATTGATGAACTCTAAATGTTTCTTGCTACAGTATGTAACAAAAGCTTATTCTATGTGAGTTTTAGCTAAAATTAATGTCAGACCATGGACGTCTCTGTCACGGTGCAGCAGCTGGATAATGGATATTAAATGCAGGAATAAACAATAAGTTGAGGGCAGTCATATGACACTACCAACATTATTCATAAATCCTTCATTTTTTTAATTATTTCTAGTTTGTTGTTAAAAGAAGTGAACTGTCGTGTCACGACATTAAATTTTTCTGAGGAGCAGTTCCTAGTGTGCGGATCCCTATTCTGTCAGTTTGTATTTTACTCGCATCCAGCATCCAGTTCATGTTTCTTCTGGCATGTGTGTGAGACTATTGTCTTCAAATATGTGTTAAGACCAAAGGGATAATGCAGCAAAGTAAGTTGTTCAAAATCACAACATTGCGTTATTGGAACACATCAAATTAAGTTTATTAAGTTGACCCGAATAGACATTTTCAGTTTTCAATAACTGCTTATAAATGAGCTAAATAAAATTGAAAATAACAAATTAATTCTATGAAATTTCATTTAGCTCACTAAAATTAATTCTATTAGATGTGACCAATTGAGGAATTTTTTTTAAGTTGATTCAATGATTTATTTTTTCAGTGTGTAACCTGCCTTTTGCCTTTTAATGAACTCCAATTCATATTCTGTATTATTAGAGTATGAATATTATTAGAGCTGTCTGTGACTGTAATTAAAGTTGTTTTGTTTGCCCAAAATAGGTTCCTCTTATAAAAGACACTGGATGTCTCAAGGGACTGTCTGTAGAAATAAAAGTTAAATTAATAGATACAAAATAAAAACTTGCAAATGTGAATTTAAGCAACCTTAACAAAGCAACAATGTGACTTAAAACATTTTTTAAATATATTTCATTCAGTATGTGTAAAAGCATGTGTGCATGTGTGCGTGCGTACGTGTGTGTGTGTGTGCATGTGTGTGTGTGATTTGGGTGAGAAGGTCACAGGTGGCACCAAACTATGCTGGAGATTGAGTGCTTAACTTGAATTTTTACTGTCTCCCTTTCACCAGTTTTGGCACTTAGTGCACGTTAGACATCAAGATGTGACCACATTACCACATTCTACGTAAGAGGACCTTTTTCACACTCATAATATTGACCCTGATAATGTTTTCATCGCTGCATGGCAACAGCAGATCAGATGAACAGCACTCTAACACAGACCAAATACACGGCTTCACCCGCATGAGTGAAGGACAGAATGAATTATGTTGCTCTTACCTTTTTACCTCTGAATCAATAAAGGACGCTCTTTTTTTTTTCCAGAGTTGAGCAGCTTGTGTGCTGTTCGCTCATCAAGACACACACTTGCTTTGCTCTTTGAGGCCTATAGTTATGCATGTTTCAGGGAAATGGATGTGAAAATATACAGAATTGGCTGTAATTATATGTGAAGGTTTATTTAAGTTTGAGGGTAGCGTGAAGAAAAAAAAGACAGGCGGACAGAAATCCAGATGAGGGGCTTGTATGCCTGTTGAGAAGAGAGGGGTTAAGCCTGTGTATGTGTTCATGTATGTGTGTCTTTATTTCACATTGTGACTTGATGATGTTGTCTGGGCCAATCTACCAGAGTGAATGGTTTGAATTTACTAGCCAGCGACAGTCAAATTGTCCTAATCACTAAGTAAATAGATACTTCCCCAAGCTATCAGGGCACACACGCTGACAAAACTGCCTGTAAGGAGGAGGTTGAGAGGTGAAAGAGAGAGAAAACTTTCACTGTTAATTGTTGTTTTCCTTCTTATACCAACCTAAAAACACCCAGTGCAATTATTCATAAGTGCCACTTTGTTTCGGGAAAATTTGTTTGAAAGAGGCTTAAGGTGTTTCGCTTGAGTTATTCTCTTACAGACTTTGGGTTGTGCACAGAGGGTCTTTTCGCCTGCAGCGTTTTCAGTTAAATTGAAGCTGAGAGCCGGGGTTTGGATAGAATTACACACCTTGTGCCCTTTTCTGAATGACTTGCCTCTAATCTAACCCAATCTGGCTTTGTGCAAACCTTATGGTGCTATATTTCTTTACATGCATTGGGTCTTAAGACAGGATAACAACTGATGAAGATAATCCACTAAAATGAATTAGATTTGTTAAAAAAAAAGAAAAAAAGAAATGCTTTTAGCTGAAGTGAATCGACCACCTCTTGTAAACATTTAATTAACGTTTACAGTGGATAATGTCATGAAACTTGAGTCTATCTTGATTTTAAAGCACAAACAAATATGTGCTTTCATAACACAGGAAATTTGCTGGAATTAGTCTCCACAAGGCAATTACATCACATTTTGTTGTTTTGCAAACACAAAATACTATAATTCAACCACTAATCAATCTTTCACTGTTTAGTTTTTTTAATGTTTTGTGTCAAATTTTCTAAAGATAATGCATAATTAACACAAAACCTTGTGCAGTATCAGATAATTTACAGAACTGTGAAACAGAGATACAGTTCCAACCAGAAATACAGCTGAAAAGTGTGTCGACCACTCCCAAAAATGTAACATCAGAACTACTGATGATAGTGTTAGAAATCAAGGCATACTGCAGTCTGCTTATGCTTTACCAGTGATTTGAACATTAGAGTGTAGCTCAGGCCAAGTCAGCAACCCTACACCAGAGTATAGAGTGTCTGTCATGCCTGGTTTACACTGGACCCACGTCTGGAACAGGAGCGGTCAGGATACTGTGACATGGCGAGGACTGAATCTCTCAAGTGGAGCACGTCTCACACAAAGCAGAGAGAAAAAAAAATCACAAAATGATCTGATGAACTGATGTTCAGTCAAGTTTCAATTAGAAAGTCTTTGAGGAAAATTTATGAGAATAAAAAGTTAGGCCCTTTTTTCTCACCAGCCATGAAAATCACATGTTGAATTTGATTATCACAAAGGGAAATCTGAGCTGCAGAAGTGTAGATATAATCCAGATTCATTGTGCTGGTAGTTGATATCACAATAGTTTGGCTAGATAACTTAAAATTAGTGAGTCAGCATGAAATGAAGTCAAACTCGAATCTTCTTTTTTTTTTTAATAAACATGCCCTTGCTTCTTAAAAAGAAGCAAATTGTATGAGCATTCTTAAAGAAGAACAAGAAAAAAACAAACATCACCAAAATATAATCGTCTAGACACTTGTGTATCAGATGTCCACATAATGCGGCTTACAGGAGCTCCCAGTTTTCTTTATATGCTTAAAACAGCAGCCGTGAGCTTTACAATCTAACGTTAACAACCTCAACGTATACCACAGCCAGGGTTTGAACTGTAAACTGTAAATGAGGCAGCTCACTGTATGTATGTTACGGTAAGAACAATAATAGCCTTTAGCAGTTTGAAACAGAAAGACAGTTTTTACTGCATGTGTGTGCGCATGTGTATGAGGGTAAGGGTGTGTTTATGGGCTAATTAGGATTGCAGTTACACGATAATTAGTTTTGTGGCATTCCCACAGTACAACAGTATCACATTACAGCTCATATGCATAATAAGGCTAAACAAACATTCAGGGCTTTGGATGGCTGTTCTGAATCCTTCAACACTTCCTCCCTCCTTTGGCTTCTCTTGTTTTGTCTATCAAACACTGACACACAAATACACCAGAATGCAATGTGAGAAGCTGCGCCTGTTACGTTTCAATAGAAACGTGTGGGTGAACACACGTTCACCCACACACACGCACGCACACAGTACTCACACACTTTGAATTTTAAAAGGTGCCTATTAAAATAATGAAAACAGAATGCAGAGTCCTTTAAGATAACATGGAGGTTGAAATGTAGAAGTCAGGTAAAAAAAAAAAAAAAAAAAACAGTATGAGCTAAATACATGTTTGTGTTGCTGAACCTACATCATATAATAACAACATACATCCATTAACCACAGCATTATAAATTTCCAACTAAAACTGACAAGGATTCGCCACAAGTAGTATGAACCCCACTAGGCTGATAAAAGGTGTGCTGAGGCAATCAAGTCACTCTAGAGTTATATAAATGTATAAAATATATTTGAAGCACCTACAGTATGCTAATTTTTGCCATATAAAATCTATGGTTGGAAGTCTTACTGTACGTTCAGGCCAAAAGCGAAAAAAAGACGCCCGAGGATGGGCGACAAACAAGACAAATTTCAAAGCGGCGAGATAAAGTATTTTTGCCGCTTTGGTTGCTCTTCACGTGACTGACGTCTAAGTCAAATCGCACCAGTCATTTAAAGCAGCTGCAAAGCAAACTTCTTGACAGCGTGGTTGCTGTTGCTTACCCTCCCCTCAGTTAAAGCATGCAGAGCTGCAGAACGTTTTGTGTGGTCATTAAATACAGAAGAAAAAAATCGCAGAGCATGAACATAAATTAAAATCACTATCTAATTAGTCATGAGCAGACTGACATGCAGTATTGAGAAGAAAACAAGAAGTCTCTTGTTCATTCCATTTTAATCACATTTGAATAATTTGTCATGTCTGAATGCCTTTCTAAAGGGCCATGTCAGTTTATCTGACATTATGGTTATAATGTACTAAAGACACACTAGGTTTTATTTTTATGTAACTTTTATTTATTCAGGTGAGTCCCTTTGAGACTAAATGATCCCACTGTAGCTTTCGGACCTCAAAACTCCTGATTCATGTGATGGCACGGTGATATATAATATGTATATTTCTGGAGCTTTTGCTACCCAGCAGCGTCCTGAGGCTGAGCGACCGCACCTTACACCTTTTCTGGGATGCCAGCTTTTCTGAACACCACCCAGCCCATCACCTGTTACACCTGTTACCCTCAGGGAGAAGGTACAGGGCCTTACTAGCCAGAACCACAAGAATGGCCCACAGGCTGTACCCTCAGGCAGTGAAGCTGTTGAACAGTACCACCCTCCAAAGCCTGAGAATTCTGAGACATTTATGGATATGGATATGAAGCTTCCTTCACTTAAAAGAGAAAAAGAACCATCAGGTTTTCCATCCAGCACGTTCTCACTCCCAACTCATCATCTGTTGACGCTTGGGTAGGCTCCCTCCCCCGTCACCTGTTTACGCGTGGGGTATACCCATCTCGTACATATGTGATGCAGAGGGTCTCTCATTGAATGTTATGGAAATCTCTAATCGACGGTATTTGACGACATAAGAGCATAAAAGAGTAGCATTTTCCGGTGATTTTGATTAGCATAAAATCTGCTACGATCCTTTTACAGCTGATTTATTTGGACTTCAGCTCCATTATGTCGCGCTTCTCTGAATGGGTTATACAGTATGCACGGTTCCACTACTTCCTGAACTTCAGACAGCACCTGTGCTTCCTGCTTCAAACTGATTAATCCTGGTGTGTCTGATCTTAATAACTGGCCAAACACCAGAATTAATCATCAGAAAAGGCTCCTCTTTTATGCTCTCATGTCATCAAATACCGCTGATTAGGGATTTCCATAACATTCAATGAGAGACCCTATGCGTCACATATGTACAAGATGGGTATACCCCATGCATAAGCCTGCCCAAGCGTCAACAGATGACGAGTTGGGAGTGAGAACGCGTTGTTCCATTAGTACACAGTTTAAGATCCAGCAACAGGGTTTTTATGGAGGTATATTACTACACGTTAGCGTGCATATGCTCTAAGACATTAATGCTGGCTAATATAATTAGGATTTCAGGGAAATCTCATGCCATTTTTTTTAGAGAAGGCCTTGCTTATATCAACGAGAGGGTGCCAAACCACATTCTGCATGTGGCTTCTTTAAAAGAGTCTTGACGCTATACTGACTTACCCGCAGTCCAGACCTTTCACCCACCAAAGCCCTTTGGTTAGGGTTATGTAAAGAACTATAATCCTACATAAGGTACAAAAAAGTTTCTAATGCTTACAAAGTCTTAAAAGATATTGTTGATATTGTTAATTAACTTTGACATATGCAGTAGTCAAAAGGTTTGTCACACCTTTCCTTTAGACTTAATGGGGAAAAGGTGTCCCGATTTTTTACTCGTACAGTGGCTGTTATTTGATTAAATTCAATTTCTTATGACAGTGCTCATCATTAAGGCCATAGTGTCTGATAAAGTTTAATGAACTCTTGTAGCACTACGGTCCAGAGAAACCACAAAACTCTGTCAATATGGGTGTGTGACGGTTTCTAATGTCTTGCAGTTAAAAATCTAAGACTAAAAAACAGAACAAATAAACCCTTTCGCCATTTGCTGTTCTGCTTCTCTCAGCTCTTCCTGGATCAATCCCCAGATACTTTCTTCATGTTAGTGCTCCAAAGCAGACACATGATGTCAATCCCACTATTTATTATGCTTATTTTGCTCTCTCTCTCTTCATAACATACTGGAAATGTCAGCCTCAGTTTTTGCAGTGTGTCTCTTGGCTGGACATTAAAAGGCATGACAGCAAGGAGTCTATTTTTCCTGTGTGTGAGTCTGTGTGTGTCTGCGTGTGTGTGTGCAAGACTGACAGATTTTTCTTTACACTTCATGCTGACATTGACGTTAGCCATTTAGATCTGTGTGTATTTGTGTTCCTCAAAAATCGCAAGCCATGCTCACTTTGCTGCAGCTGACGAGTGTTTGTTTGTGTATGAACAAGTGTGTGTATCTGCGGCCATATTTCCAAATCTCTAATGAGAAATTATTGAGGTGCCGCACTGAATTAAATTAACAACAGTCCATTTATTTTTCCAGGCAACATGTTCGTATTTCAGAACCAGCCTGCACCCGGCAAATGCAATGAAATCTCAGCGCAAGTCAAACGTTTCCCAACACCCCCATCTGTCCACTCCTCAGAGCTGTGTTTACAAGATTTATTTTCAAATGGTTGTGACCTGCGGGTGTTTATATGGCAAGCTTTGCTTGAGACTATCTAAAAAGTCACCAAAAGAGAGCGGTTAGTGGATAAGAAATTGGTTCCAGAGAAAAGAGGGGAGAAGAGGGAGGAGGGAGGTAGTAAGGTAGGTGAAGAAGCGGGTAGTGGAAAGATGAAGAGGAAACCATGAGTGAAAACATATTATTATCATAATATCATCCAGCCTCTGACAATGTCAAAGAATGAAATAAAAATTTGTCTGTGTGTACTTGAATGCATCTGTGTGTGCTTGTGTAAGGCATATATACTTACAGATTTCTGGAGGACAGAGAAGGAGTCAAAAACTTAATGACTGACTTGCTAATTATCACTCTCACATTACCTTTTATAAATTTTAGAACAGCAGTAATTTTTAGAGGGGGATTACTTAACTCAAACACACACTGTTACTGTTATTCAACATGTCTGTAAATGGGTGCTTTTTGATGGCCCAACACTGACAATTTTATATCAGTCCATAGCAAGTAAATGGTAAATAAGCAATACTTGGATTTTTATCTGTCAGTGTTATAGGATGTAGTGGTGTGTGTTTATGTTTAGGGTCAGCTTGTTTGGTCAGGATTAATCCATCAATGGGAATGGATTGGGTAGATCTGAAGTCGTTCATTTGAAACAAGGTCACGTAAACAACACCTGATAGAATGGATTTGATTTCAATCAAAGTCGCCAGGGACAGACACAGTTAACTTTAGCTCACACACACACTCACTCACGTACTGTATGCACTTTAAAACACACAAAGGCACCTGTACTGTAAAAGCTGAGTACTGTAGAACATTGGTTGCTTTTTAGTGAAGACTGGGAAGACTAAAAGTAAAAGAACTGTAGGCACACAGATGCACAAACACACAGTGTGGTTCAGTCATTGGTGAGACCATTTTGTTCAACAGCTGCACTTCCTCACAGCTCCAACTCAGCACATTTCCATCAACCACCCCATGCCAGACCACAACACACTCCAACAACAGTCTGCTTCAACACACACACCCACAACTGAGTGCATTAGCAGCGTAGATTAATGAAAATGTCTCACTGTATGAGGAAGGGAATACCTTGCACTGTGAAATTACTTGCAGACTGGTGTGTGTGTGTGTGCGTGTGTATGTGTCAGAGGCAAGAACAGTGTGTTTCATCTCAAACCTTGTTTCTCGCTGCTACCACTACCACTCTTTTTCTCTTCCCCCCTCCTCTTCTATTCTCCCTCGCTGGCCATTCATTTACACTTGTCAAGAGGTAGCCATTAAGCCCAAAAGCCTGTGCCGGAATTTTATTACAAAACCATTTGTATCCTTGAAAGAAAAATAAATCCAGTGTTCCCTTGGACTGCATTAGGGCTGTGGTTTGGTGATTTGTTTGGGCTGATAACACTCACAGTGCACCAGCCCCTCGAATGTTGATGTGACTGGAAAAATAACTGGGCCTTCTTGCTGTCTTCCTTGCTTGCTTTCTTTCTTGTGGGCCACAGAAGGACCCTTGTCTGAGCAGGCTGTAACATAAAGTCATCCTTTATTTGACTTCTATTAGTAGAACAAGACATCTATAATGAAGATGGCAGTTTATGCCATGTGTAAGGCATAAAACTGGTCTCAATTAAGCAGTGAGTTGGATTGGAGCACTTGTAAAGTCAAGCAGTCCTAAACAAAACAATCAGAGGACAACTGAGGTAAATCTTGCCCTACATATGCCCTATGAATGTTTTTGTTCTGTATCCTTCTATCTTAAAGTGTATGTGTGCATTCATGTACACAACTCATTTTTGGAAAGAAAAATTCACTGAAGTTTTTTTTTTTTTTTTTCTATTCAGTGTTTCAGCTCAGATCTACACTTTTTTTCCATCCCCTGCTCAAAAACTTGAGCTTGATTTCCAGACTATTTGTCTGGCTGTTTCATGGTCCCAATGATTTCATGACAGTATCCATACTCAGACGCGGGTGGTTTGGGGTTTTATCTTTCTCACATAGTAGCAATTGTACAATGTGATGGCCTTGGAAAAGTAATGGCTGTTCACACTGAGCTGCCAAAATGAAACCCAACTCTAGCTGCCTGGGAGAATGTTCCCACATCTCTTGTTAAATTGTCTCTGCCTGGTTATTCATTTGTACAGTTGTTTCTTTCTTTCACTCCTTCCTTCTTTAGGTTTTGTCTCTTTCTCTTCTGGGCTTTGTTTGAAGTCTGCTTAAGGCCAGTAAAGGGACTCGCCCGTCCTTCCTACGGCAATATAACTGACAGCTAGTGAAACATGATACACTGACCCTCCATTAAAAAAAAGCCCCTGATAGCCATGCAGCTCACTCTGTTAATCAAATTTACCGTAATTGTCATCTGTAGATTTTAAAGGACTCGGAGGGGAAACCATAAGACAAACCTCTGAACTTGTAGCCCTGCGGTCAGTGTTTGAGTGCGTCTTCAGGGATTGTCTGAGAGTTTGTATGTGGTCATGCCGAGTTAAAGAGCTGCCTTTCAGATCTGAACGGAGAGACTCCTTTGGGAGACTGTTGTCCACCCACTCTTTGTCTCTCAGTCTGGCCGTCTGTTTCTATGTCCCCCATATGAATTCCTCCCACCCATTCTCTCTGATCTTACTTTACCGTTCTCTCTCTCTGATTGGCCTCATTTTCAACTATGGGAGAAAAAAAAGCCTGATTTTACCACAATATTTAAAGGGATGTCTTTTGTTACCATCAAGTAAGAAAAAAATTGATTAATAGGAACAAAGAGAATTTCAAAGTGTTATTTGGCTTATGAAATTTCAACTATTTATCTTGCACAATTTTTCTATTTCTTCATTTCTCTTTGTGATTTAAAAACAAGAATTTATTGTACATTGGTTATAGAGAATGTGCATGAAACATCACCAGGGCTTTGTCTGCCACTTTGGGGGAGCCTGGCTACTGTTAAGCAAAGCAAAGACCAAAGACTTGTTTTGATGCAACAACAGCACTAATTAGGGTGCGTCCCAATACACCCACTAGCCCTACTTTTTAGCCCTACCCCTAAATTTTGCACGTTCCCATGAAGGTAGTGCTGTCCCGATTCCTCTTTTGCATGTAGGGGTAGTGGACATAATGAGGGTTAGTGGGTATGAATCTAGCCCTTCAGAGCGAGGGGTGTCAGATGCTGACTTGCTGAGGAAGGGCCAGAGAAAAGGGTTAGAGAGTTGTACGTCATTACGAATCAAACAACAACAGAAACCTCCGGAGAGCGACAGGACTCGGACAAGAAAACTCAAATGTACAGATTACACATTTGTTTGTAACATTAGCCAAAGTAGCCACACTAGCTAGGCTAAAATACTGATGAAAAGCTTGCAAAGGCTTTTCGGCTGTTAAACAAGAGCAACAGTCGTCATGGCAACTTCTTCCCCATGTGGTTGTTTTGTTTATTAACCAAACAAAGCATGAAGAATGATGAAAAAAAGAAAAACGACCCCAACTGTTAACTCTGTGTTGTTGCTGGGTGTGTTGTTATGGCGAGACGTATGTGCAAACGTCACCACGCAGTCGCTTACGCGCCTGAACGTAAATACAGCATGTGGTGTCCCAATTCCCAAGGAAGATTACAAAGCCCTACCCCTTTTGGCTTCAATTCGAGGGTGTAGTGATAGTGGGCGAGGGCTAGTGGTAGTGAGTAAGGGCTAGTGGTTGAAAGTAGGGGGAACATTGGGATTGACCTAAATACCTTAGGTCAGGAGTGCCCAAGTTCAGTCCTTGAGGGCTACTGTCCTGCACATTTTGGTTGCATTCCTTCTCCAACACACCTGAATCAAATGAATGGCTTGTTACCAGGCATTTGCAGAGCTGAATGATGTGCATGAGGCAATTAGCCATTTGATTCAGGTGTGTTGGAGAGGGTGTGTTCTAAAAATTGCAGGATGGTAGCTCTTGAGGACTGGAATTGGGCACCCCTGCCTTAGATTGTTACAAACTTCTGATCAACAAATGAATTTCAGGTTTAGATGTGCTGCCATCTATTTCAGTCTCAGATATTGTTACTCACCTCGTTTGTGTTTGGTGTAAGTTTGTACTGTACATCTATTGTGAATTTAAAAAGTACTTATCATTAAATATTCATGCAGCAACAGAAAGAGCTGATAATTGCTCAATCTCTGGCATTCTGCAGACATATGACAAAATTGTCTTATTGTTTTTCTTTTAAAGGCAGTATAGAAGATGCTTCAGCATTTCAGAAAGCAGAGACTGTTAGCGAGTGTTTGAATAAAGCGCATGCGCAAGACCAACCTGCTAGATTCACAGCTCCCTCCCCCGGCCACAGAACAACGTGCACGAGCCACTTTGTGGCAGCAGGTACAGATTCTCCCAGGGGTGCAACTACCTACTTTTTAAGGGGTATGCAGATGCATCACACAGCCCCCCCATCCCCATTTCATACACATTTGTAGGCGTACATGTTTTAAGTTACATCACAGTCAAAAGACATAGAGAAACAAATTAAACATGAATCACATGAATAGATCATTACCAGGTCTCTGCAGAGCTAAATGACATGCACATGAAGGAATTTAGCAGTTTCATCCAAGTGTGTTGGAGAAGGTACAGTATGCTCTAAATGCTCTATGCAGGACTTGCTCTTGAGGACTGGACTTGATGCACCATGAACAGAGCGGGGTATGCTGCATGTGTGTCTGGTGTGAATGTTGATACTGAGTTGTGACTATCGTAGGATTATACCATAAATGTGTCTGGATTTGGTCATACTGAGATTAGAAACATGACTGCTGCTGTAATAATGACAGAAGTCAGCAGCTGCTGATTGCTGGCTGACTGGTAACTGGATTCAGACACAACATCCACGTTTATATCACGGCATTCAGTCTAAAGTGTCTTTCTGTCTCGTGTATGATACATTGTTTAGATAGACTTTATTTCATGTATGATCTATATATACTGTTATTTGTATCTAATAGTAACTAACATTCAGAAATAATTTAACATGAAAATTAACAAGTACTGTAACTACAGTAATGATTACATAGAATAGTAATGATAACGTTATGAGAGAAAACATCTCTGCAGCAGCTTTTAGAGGCATCTGTACGACTTTCTCAGTGATTCTGCAGTAGATGTAGCGATACCTGCAGCTGTCAGACCACAACTTATTGTAATGTGTTCAACGTCAGTTATCATCAGCTGTGATTCTGCATCACTAGAATCTGACCAGTACCAGTTACACAGCAGCATCACGGGAAAACTGCTTCATAACTTCGCTCGTCTCCATTTGGACACATCAAACAGCTTAATGTCAGAAAAAAACTGCAGCCTACCTCAAGGCATCGTCATTCTCTGAAAGCCGTTTCTTCGTGTTCATAGTTGTTGACATCTGTAATTATTCGCGGTGAGTTGTAACATGTCCCTCCCTCTCTCTCCCACAAGGCCCAGTAGTTCCAACTAGCTCAGTCAACAATGAGAAAAACTGAGGTATTTGGGGCTGTTTCATTATTCATTATTCATTTTTCATTATTTCATTATTAGAGCCAGTCACGCTCTGAAATAAAGCAATGAATTGTTTTATCTTCTGTCTTTCTTTCTTTCTTTCTTTTTTGACTGCATGCTCACAGCGGCGCCCCTTCAGAGTGCCGTCTGTATGGCCTATGTCAAGGAGCAGCTATGAGCTTCCTTTTCTTTTAACTGATGCTCCAGATGAAAGCGTGCGCACTCCCTCGAGTGTGCACCGTGCACGCTGGAGCGCCCAGTGTAGGGTGTGAGAGGATGAGGGAGATGTTAATCAGAAACGTGCCTCAGTTATTGATGATCATATCATTTACACGTGCGCAAAAGGTGTTATATACAGAAAATACATACTTGAATACATTTTCCCCCATCGCTTTGCTGCCCCCTGCCAGTGCAGCGCCCCTATGCGTCGCATATGCTACACACCCCCTTTCTGCGCCATTCTCCCATCATGTCACAATCGCAAGTAGAACAGAATGGTGCTTAACATCGCTAACTGCTGGCAAAAAGATGTTAGCTACCTACTGCAGACATCAGACAAGAGTGTGCCCCTTCCGGCACTCACCAATCAATCATTCTCATTGATCAGTCTCGCCTTTTACCCGTTGAATTGGCCTCAATTACTCTTACAGTACTACAGTAGTAAAAGTGATTGACGAGCCAATCGACAAATTGTAAATGTAAGGAATGCAGAGATGATTGGCGGATGATGTATAATAATATTTATATATTTAAAGCTTTTAATTGATCATAGCGTATGGGTTGGTAAACCCAATTTTATCAAATATTGCAAAAATTGTTGAAAGAAACATCTTCTAAAGAACCAACACGCACAGATTTTAGGAGTGGTCCAAGAGGTTGGAAGAGTCTGATCTACTCTTAAAGATTGAATATGGAACATTTTTATTAAAAGTTATATTTTTAAAAATAATAACTCCACGAGGCATCTGGAGGCGTGCATTTCTTTGAAAAATTATATTCAGCCTGAGAATAAATATGAACTAAATTTTAACGGGTTCCACAATGGCATTATGTTTACATCTACAAGCCAAATTAAGCCACCATTGACGGTTGCCAAATACGGTCTATGTGGCAACAGTATGTTAATCACAGTTAGGCTGTCACTGGGGAAAATGGTGGAGTCAGAGAGTCAAGCAGCTGCTATAGAGCCCCAGAGATATTGCTATCCATTTCTGAAGAGGAGTGACCTAAGAAGAGCAAAAACTGGAGTAAATTTAGGTGAAGCCTACACTAAATGGACCCACATAAATATTTTCCACGGCATCAAAATGTGGAAATGGCAACCTGTATCAGTAAGCTAACTTGCTTGCTAACACGGCTAACGTTTTCAGTTCTAAAACTCTTCTGCATTACTTGTTGGACATGGTGCAGGCTGCTGGTCACTGAAAGTGCATCTTTCATGTTCTCTATAATGGCAGAAAATCATTCCCTGAGATGAGGCAGTAACTGTTTTTTTTTTTTCTGGAGTTGGAAAAAAAAAACCGGAAGTGTTTCTTAAAGGTGCCATGACATCAAATTTCACTTCTGTGGTTTTGGCGGTATAATATGATCTGTTGAGCACTGATGAGGCCATGTGAATGTCCAGAGTATCAAAGTCCCTGTTTATGGTCTTTCAGCTTTGTTTCTTTGTTTAAAAATGGTTGAATCAGACAGCAGCTTATCATTCTATGTAGTTCTATCATTCTACGTGATTAATTGCTCCAATAAGAGCACACTATCAAGCAAACAGCCTGCCCCCCTCCTCTCTCCTTCCACCATCCACTCTGCTCTCAACCCCTCCCTCGCTTATTCAGCTGTGCAGTGGAGCTATTTGACCGCTGAGCAGTCAGCTCTGGGTTTTCAAACAAATGGATTTAAAAGAAAACTTCTGCAGCAACACTGAGGGAGGGGAGCACAACCTTGTCATTACCTGTAAGTTTATTTATTTTCTAAATGCTGTCTTGTCTGATAAACATAGCTCACTGTCTGAAATGCACATTGCTAACAGATAGCCTTTAGCAAAGTCCGGCTGCTAGGGCAGCTTGACCTACTTTCTCTAAATAAGGTTATAGCCAAATAAGGTGTAACCAATTAAAATGAAGTCAACTTGGTCTCCGGGTAAAGCTGTATATCATTACCGCACTCAACTGTGCTACTGAGGAAGGGAGGTCTAGCGTGCCAAAACAATCCCCGGCTGTAAAAGTGGCGTTTTTTTCTTTGGAGTATTTACATATGCAGGGCTTGACATTAACTTTCTTGCTCACCAGCCACTGTGGTCAGTGGTTTTCCAAAGTTACTAGCCACTCAACATTTTCACAAGCCACGATTTTGTTGTTGAGAAAAGATGTTTAATAGGATTAAAGCCGACTGTGGCCTGCTAAAGTTTACTTAAACTAGATTTACAAACTTTTTAAACGTAAATGACTCTTGTACACATTCATGTTCACGTTCGGGATGTTTACATCCCAAACTTGCATTGATGTGTGCGGCTCTATGAGTACACCGGAGCTTGGGCAGATCTCCGCCGGATCTCCGCCAGCCTGCAGCAATCATTTTGGGCATGGCTCAGCCTCATCACACAGGTAGACCACATCTCCCAGTGAAGAAAACCAGCAGAAAATCACTTAATCCTTGTTAGTTATGATGTCTCCCATAGTGCTCGAGTCAGACACGTTAAATCTTCATCATCACTGCCCACAACCAGCGCTAAAACAGCAGCTGTATGAGGGATCTGGATTTGACACATTAGGGAGAAATGTACCTGCAGGTAGAACTGTGAAGATCGGATGTGCAGAAGGAAAGTTACGAGTCTCCTTTGGAAAGCCGATCTCAGTTAGTAGCAGCGCCACACTTCACAACTGTGCTCTCCACAGGAACAGCCTCTAATGACGTCGGCCACAAATGGGCCAATGAGGAAACACTGTGCGCAGGCAGTGCTCATGGGAGTTGTAGTCTTTTAGTCTAACATTTAAGTTTGCTTATTATTTCAGATGCCGTTTGAGAAAACTGCAATTAAAATGTAAATAGAATTCAACCCGTCAAAGTGGCTAGTTGGAGTGGCCGTGTTACCTGCCACTGCTGAAATTCACCCGCATTTGGCGTGTTGGCAGGTGTTAATGTCAAGCCCTGTATGCAGTAATGTCAACTACATGAACCAGTTTTTACTGCTATGTCATCACTCCTTTAAAAGGGGAGGGGGAAGGGAAAATAACGCTCTTTCACAAACACTGCGTTGTTTTGAAATCATGCGACCTCTGGTGTCAGAGTAGGTGAGGTCATGTGAATTCCACAGCTGACCAATGCTAAACAATAACCAATAAATGGTTAGACAATAGCTTATTAGCGGCTAGACAACATCTTTAACATCCGACTTCTTTCTTAACCTCACCTCTTCTGAAGCCTAACTCCCTCCTACCAGCACCTTCTTGATCACCGCGAGAGACATCCTCTTCTCCTTGGACTGACTCGGCCACAACAGGGTCCTGGCAACGTTAGCTTAGCTTTAGCTGGCGCAGCTGCTGAAACTTCTGCCAGGTTTCAGTGTTTGTTTTTTGCTGTTCCTCTCAACATCTCGAGCTCAAAGCCAGAGGCGGGACTCATAAAGGCCCGTGAAACACTTTGCGCTGGCCGTCCCATTGTTTTCCTACGCAGAGAGTGGTGGCACCCGACTCACGGAGAGGTAACTCACTCCGTCGGCAACCTGCAGGACTGCTGCCGCGTCAGATCTGGACACAGTGTTTTCTCCGCTGCCTTTTCAGCACAAAATCCTGGGAAAAGCAAGGATTTCCAACCGCAGAGTAACTGAAAGAGGAAGGAAACTCTCGTCCCTCCAGACTGAGCTCATGTTTGGCTTCCAAGACTTTTTCTTTTCCTTCCAGGACGATTCATGTCAGCTCCTCGGTCACTTTCAGTGGCTCGCACCGACTTTTCTCCACATTTGATCATCAAAAATACGTAAAAGCGCTTTGTATGAGCCGGGAGATGGTGTTGCTGTAAGCAGAGACATCTGTGGACAGAGTCAAAGGGAAAATGTCCTGCTGCCGTGTTTTGTTGAGGTGTAACGCAGTCGCTTGTTGGTGTAAGTAAACAAACGGACGTGGTCGCTGTTCGGCGGACATTCATGTCCCAGATGGAGTCCGTCTCCTCTAAATGGAGATTAATCAGCAACTGTCTCTTAAACACACTTAAAACCTCAACAATTACATAATGATGGTTGCCAAAATAAAATAAAATTAATGAGATGAACAAACATATTTTTTAAACGGTCTAAAGACTGCAGACCTCTGTAAGGTCTAAAAGTGTGACACCATGCATCTTGTAGACATGATCTAAAAATGATCAATCGAGAGGTGACATACAAATCAATTATTTTGTGTGTTACTTTCCACATTTTTATGTCTCCACATATAGCTTGCCTTCAGCTTTAAAGCTGTGATGAATGTCTATTCAGAGTGGTCACTTCCGGTCTGTTGCTGCGGGCGCTATTTTCAGGCGGAATGGCAGGAAAGCCCCGTCGGACTAGTATTTGTATAATTTTGCATTGGCAATGTTCAGTGTGGACACTATACACTACAAGGGCTCCTACATATGTTTAAAATGACAGTTGGCCTTTAAAGCTAGGGTTGGCAATGTTGGAAAAACGGTTTAAAAAAAACACACCTGAAACCACGCCTTCAGAGCGGAGGGATGTGTGCACCGATGTTTAATGAGCAGGTTAACAATAACAGCAGAGTGGATAGCTTGTTACCGTGCTAGTAAACAGCTGACAAACCACGTTTTTAAAAGCTTTTATCCACTCATCTCCAACTCTTTCTGTGGTGTAAAAAGTCCAAATCTAAATGTCTCCAAGACTTAATCCTTATTTGTTGTTTTGTTTGGCTTGGGGTTTTTTGGCACAGCAGCAGTTAGCAGTCCAGTAGCTATATTTGTTTACAGTGAGAGGTGCACAGGGGGGTCACATGGAGGATGGTGAAAGCGGAGGGACAGAGACGAGACATAAAGGCATCGATTCGTTCTTTCTATACGTTGCGAATGACCAATTCCTGCCTTTCGGTGCGAATGGCAAGGGTTGGTAAGAGTTTTTACAGAACTGCAGCTCTCACAGGGTCTGACTTTTTTTCCTTCTTTTTTATGAATACATGATGTATTGGCTACTGTCAGGATGGAAGAACCATTTCACCCAGTAGAACAAAAAGTGTTTCTGAACAGCATTACCAACTCTGGGTTTAACGAATCGGCAGTGAGCCTAGCAAAAAAACAGCTGGAGTTATTTTTCTGCCATTGCAACTACAACCTAGCAACGTGATGTCACTGTTCTCTCCATATTCCATATCTGACTTTTAACATTGTTTTACAGGATCCTATGACAACAGGCACTGCAAACATAACACAGTAGCATTATAAAGCAAGTGTCAGATCAAACATTTCAGTGGATGCTTGAGTTTCATAAACTCCAGAATTTAACAACACAACAATGAAACTTTCTAAAAATGTATCAATTTGCAATTAAACAAGGATCCCAGACAAACAGGTGGCTCTTCAATCAGGTTGGAGTGGGGCAATACTACAAAAGCTAACTATAACTGTTGCAACAGTTCTTGTGTTTCAATTGTGTATGCTACTGTAGAACTCTTTTTTAAAAAAATATATTTCTGTTATGACTCAAAAAGTATCCACAACTTTCCCTCGACAATGCCGGCAAAATGCATGAACATATGAATATGAGCAAGACTTTGTGCAATATGGAGAAAAAATATCAATTAAGAACATCAGAACAGATAAGGGCACTAGTAGGTTGACTGTGGTCATTCTCTTTTTGTCCTGAAAGAAATTTCCTGTAAATAAATCTGACTTCTCATCAGTCATAAGGTACTTCGTCGTAAAAAGACCATTTTACAGCATTGAGGAAAAATACACTTTATCACCTATCACCTAATCACCTACTTATATTTTCCCCTCTGCTCCATTTGGACTGATATAAATTTTGCAAAAAGGTATTTTTGATTTCTGCTCAGGTAAACAGGCAGCTGGCTGGAGGAGGTGGGTGGTGGAGAAAAGGATGTGGAGTTAAAAAAAATGTAATTCTGTTCAAATGAAGAACTTGAATCCTGACTCCATTTCAGAGTGTGCATGTGTCGATTCCCACTCGTGCACTACTGACTGCCCGCTTAACAAAGTGTGCCATTGATCTTGGAGGCATAAGTGTTTACCCAAAGTCCTGACCTTCTTAGACCATCACTTTCACTGCTGATATAAATACCGCACACAACTCACATAGAGCAGCAGAGATGCAGGTAACCCAATCCTCATTGTCCTCCATTCTCTTAATTGGCTGACACCTGTCACATGGTCTTGTTTTCAACCAATTGGATTCCCCATCTTAAATGATTCAACGGATATTTTTATACCGAGCACTTCTTGTTGAGAGGCCTTCTGTAAAAATTGTGTTAGTGTGGGAGAGAGATGATATTAGGTTGCAGTGCATGCATGTGTGCCTATACATGAGTGCATGTGGGTGTGTGTGCGTGGGTGTGTGTGTGGTTGAAACTAGATAGGTCAGAGACGCCTGTGCTAATATGTCTAAGAGAATGCTTGTGACGAGGTGCTAACTCTCAGTAATTGCAACCACTGGTGGCAGAGAGGGAAGGAACACTGCAGCTTTATTTGGGTGACTGAGAAAAGGTCCCATCATGCTTCATGTTGACAGGACATTTGTCAAACAGGAATGATGCAACTGCCTTGAGTCTCCTGTGTCCCATGGCACAGCTTCAGTCACCTGATACATTTCTTCTTGGGAAAAATAGGTTTGAACATTTAGAGAACACGAGATGCACATGATTCAGGAAATATGCTTCAGATCCCCTCACGTAAAACAATCTGTTGAATTTGTGGATTCTAACGCTGCTGCCAACTTGCCTCTCAAACAAGATCCATCACAAAGACAAAATCTTTTCCATTCTTCACAACACTTGACAAGTTAACCTTGTTAACTGAAAACAGTTGGGACAGTGTTGTGTATGTTTATAAAATAGATTTGCAAGTAAGTTAATTTCTTTAATTCAAAGGAGGTCTGCAATAATATCTTCATGTGATAGGCTACATCAGCTCTTCTATATCAACACTTTGTAAGCATTTTGGAACTGAGGAGATCAGCTGCTGTGGAATTGAAAGCTTCATGTTTTCTCATTCCTGCTTGATATGAAATTTCAGATGCTTAACAGTGTGGGCACCCCAGTGTCACATATTTTGTCTGGATTACAGACAGGTCGTTTTAGTACCTGGAGTTCCTCTACAGAGCCATGTAATACATACACTGTAGAATATGATGTGGCATTGTTTGACAGAGAACATCGGTTGGATGGCAACATACATTGCTTTAATATTGGATATCATTCTGCTGTTGTGGCATTCACACAGATTTAAAAAACATCCATCCCACCGTACTATCAAGGATGCCAGCTTTCTGAACATTTTCTCTTGCATTTTCAAAAGTTAACAAACCATTGCAGTGATTTCTCCACAGGATTGTCTCAGTATTTAATGAGGTATTATCTGAGGGCTTGACAGTCAACACCATTTAATATTCATATTTTTAAGCATATCTCCAGATTTTATTAGAACTTTCCACGTACAATACACTATCGCTTGAAAGTTTGGGACCACTTCCCATCAAATCCAATTTGAAAGTGATCCAAAACTTTTAAGCAGCAATGTATACATACTGTATAAAAAAATCTAAATCTAAACATTCAGTGACAAACTGGCCATTGGGCATACAGGGCATTTTCATTCTGGGGTCGGCAGTTTATTTATTAGTCTGACTGGCCAATAAAGTTCAGCGGTCCAGCTAACACTAGGTCAGTGGTTCTCAAACTGGGGGGTGGGCCCAGGGAAAAATACTCTGTGGACTGACGAGACAAAAGGTGAACTTTTTGGAAGGTGTGGGTCCCATTACATCTGGCGTATAAGTAACACGGCATTTCAGAAAAGGAACATCATACCAATAGTAAACTATGGTGGTGGTAGTGTGATGGTCTGGGGCTGTTTTGCTGCTTCAGGACCTGGAAGACTTGTTGTGGTAAATGGAACCATGAATTCTGCTGTCTAACAAAAAATTCTGAAGGAGAATGTCTGGCCATCTGTTCGTGACCTCAAGCTGAAGCGCACTTGGATTCTCCAGCAGGACAATGATGCAAAACACACCAGCAAGTCCCCCTCTGATTGGCTTAAGAAAAACAAAATGAAGACTTTGGAGTTGCCTAGTCAAAGTCCTGACCTGAATCTGATAGAGATGCTTGGCATGACCTTAAAAAAGTGGTTCATGCTCGAAAACCCTCCAATGTGGCTGAATTACAACAATTCTGCAAAAATGAGTGCGCCAAAATTCCTCCACAGCGATGTAAAAAAAAACTCATTGCCAGTTAGCACAAACACTTGATTGCAGTTGTCGCTGCTAAGGTTGGCCCAACCAGTTATTAGGTTTAGGGGGCAATCACTTTTTCACACAGGGCACTGGAGGTTTGGTTTTTTTCCCTCCCTTACGAATAAAAATTTTCATTTAAAAACTGCGTTTGTTTACTTGTGTTATCTTTGTCTCACATTTAAATTTGTTTGATTATCTGAAAGATATAAGTGTGACAAACATGCAAAAAAATAAGAAATCAGTTTTTTTACACAACTGTACATATTACTCTGTTCCCCCTCTCTGGAATTCCCTCCCTTCCAATCTCTGTACATTGGACTCCTTCTCTCTCTTTAGATCCAGACTCAAAACTCTCCTGTACAGACAGTCAATGTTGTTTTCCACACTCCACACAGGAAGGCCACTGTTGGAATTGTTCGAACCCCTCCCCAGCTAAGAATCGAACTAGTCACCTTCTTACTGTCAGGCTGCAGTGCTAACCACCACGCCACCGTGCAGCCTATTTTTCAGCAAAAAATATTCATCTTGGACATTCTTGCAGAAATACAAGATGAGAAATGTTTCTATCTACTAAGTCCCCATTAGAAATGTTTGCTCTTAAGTGGCTAGTACCACATGCTCCAAGTTTTGCACCGGATATCTTGACAATATATTAGAGCCTGACCAATATATCGGCCGGCCAATTTTGGCGTCTGGCTCATTAATCGGTAACGGCCAAATTGTGGCCGATATGAAAATTCTACTTTTGCTTCAAACAGCAAATAGAAATTTCTGCCGTGTGCTCTCCCCCTCCCTTCCTGAGAGCTGCTCGTGCTGCTCCTTGCCTCCTCCCCCTCCCCGTACAGAGAGCAGTGCTTTCTCTGCACCCCCTCCGTACTCCCCCTACCCGGAGCTCCTTAGGAGAGCAAAGCTGATGCAGAAGGGTTAGTTAAAGGCCCTGTACCTGATTTTATTTTAATCTCTTTCAGAGAAATGCTTTCTACACTGTATAATATGTGTTAAAAGAGGTAATTTCATGAAAATAAATCAATCATTGATTGCATATATACATGAATCCAAGCCTTTTTAGTTAAGGTTTCTAAGGCTGTCGTGACGCTCTCTTCATGACAATGCGGTTCGTTCTACATAAGTTTTGGTTTCCAATCAGCCTCTCACAGTGTTTTCTAACGAGAAGCCCCCTCCTCTCTCGTCTGCACGGCAGCACTTGTAAACAGAACCGCATGGCGTCCACTGAAGGGAAAGTGGCGATACCGCAGCAAAACAGCCTGAAAGCATAAAAACTGAGGAGGAGAGAGGCTTGAAACGCAGGAGAGACCAAAGAAGGAATAAAGTTTGTGTAAATCTCGGTGGATTGTACTGAAGGTAGCTGGACAGCCTCGGACTGAATGTGGACTGGAAGTCAGCCTGGACAGGTACTTTTTCAATAACTTTCTTCTGAGTAACATTTTATATGTGCTCGGGTGCTGGTGCTGCCTCTGCTGGTCTACCGTATATAGCCTAATACATAGTGATATTTACACCGTAACGCGACGAAGCTTTACATCATTGCTTCTCGAAGTGGCCGGTTAGAAACTTTATCAGGCTTTCATGTTGTAACGTTGCCTATAACATCATAACTCATCATAACTGTGCATCTGTGTACATAACTGTAGTTACGGTAAACTACCGGTTATGATAGAAAATGTCATTTAGCTGATCCGCAGCCATTTATTGCAACCAAAACAGTAATTTCACTGGAAGATGCAAGTTTTCTCTGGAGAGTTTCTTTGTGCACGAGTATGATGTTGTGCACGTCATTTCATGCATGTTGAAAACGAGAGAAGGAGCGTTTCTCACAGGGAGAAACAGTTAGGGGCGGGGCTTACAGTTCAAACTACACTGTTCACCTCGCTCACGGTTTGAAAATGTGCAAAATCAGGTATAGCGCCTTTAACCCTGGTAAGCTGTGACTTTCTAAAACTACACAAAACTACACTTTAGTGCTCCGTGACAACAAACGTCCATGTGGAAACACGCTGTTAGAGCGCATTAAGGAGAGCAGGCGAGTTTTAAATGTGCTAGTTTTAGCGACTATATTAGCATTTTAACTGTGCAAGTTGCCTCTGTTAAATAAACAAAGATGCAGCTGCTAACTCCATCTCTATTAGCTAATGTAAGACTGTTATACAGCAGTAAATGCTGTGTAAGTTGCCTCTTTGTGACACAAACGAGATAAACACAACTGTCTACTTCCATCTCCACTGTTAAGTAAAGATTTTATTGTGTCCTTATGCCATTTTTACTAAACAAAGAACAAAAGGCTCCAGCTAATGTATTTATTTGTAATTCTGTTTAGATGTTTTAAAAGCTGCAACATTGCTACTTAAATCTAGTTTAGTCTCTTGTGTTAAGTGGAAGATGGAACTTCTTGAAGCTTGTAAAGATGACAAATTTATATTTCTAAGGTGTTTTAGTGAATGAGGCTTTAAAATTATATCATTTATAAAACACCTTCCATTAGTCTGTGTTATCACTGTAAGCTGTTTGCAGCCAGTTGTTTTCATTTTGAAATGGTCATCTATGATATTGAAATCTAATTACTAAAATATACTAAATGTATATTCATTCCTAGGCAGAGGAGAAGAGTAAGGTGTGGAGCCACTTCACAAAGATTTAACAGGTGTTAGATGCAACATCTGCGGTGTGAACATTAGCCTGGGCTGCAGCACCAGTAAGACAGAAAACACAACAAATTTGTGTCAACACCTAAAGCATTATCACAAATTCTGGAGTATTCTGATTTTTAGTGTTGAATCATATTTTGGTCATTATAAGCATTTAAGTTGGACTACAGTTGGACAGTAAATGTCCTGTATGTCCATGTTCATTTTTTAATATCCTGGCTGATATATATCCACTGACATCGGATATCGGCCAATATATCTGATATAGGTTTTTTAAAGCCCCCAATATCAGTATCGGAATCAGCCTCAAAAATCCCATATCGGTCTGGCTCTACAATATATACAACAAAAGTGATTTGTGCGTCTGGAAGAAAGAGAAATTATTTTTATGATTATGCTTCCTTATGCACAGTGCAGTAACTTATCTGATTTAATTGGTCATAAATTTCTGTTGTTCTCATTAAAATGTGTTTATAAATTTCTTTCTGACTGTGACTAGTTTACTGAGGCTGATCATGCCTGTTGTTTTTTTTTTACCTACAACATAACTAATTGGATGGTCCAATTAGTGCACACTCATGCTATTAGTTGTTAAAAATGCATGAAGCAAAACATCCTCTGAGTGGAATTAATTTTCATCAATATACCTGTGCTTCTCCTATTTTAAATCAAAATGTCTTTGCATATTGTTGTTGTGCATACTAATTTTGCTATAATAATACATTTTTGACACAGTATATTGTTTTTTCTTTTCCTTCGGGGCGGCCTCCCTTAGGGCCTCGCCCCACCCCTCTCCTCTTATTATTCTACCCTTTGGGGGAAGGTTGACACCCGGAATACTCCCCGAAGCCCTTGTTTTCAACCCCCCCCCCACCGGAATTACCACCCTTTCTTACTTAGGCTGCGGTCTAACCACCACCCACCTCAGCCCCATTTTTGGTCAATAAAATATTTTTTGGTTGTTTTTCATTCCATTGAATTTTTGTTCCCTTATACTCCCTACCATATACACAGGTTACAATATCTCCTTCAGAGTGTCATGGATTCTGGTTGGCTGTTGTCTGGCTACCTAGCTGCTACTATCAGCTGTGCTGCAGCCGCGCACGTCAGTGGGCACGTGCGGCCAGAGTGTGAAGAATGGCCCCAATAACTAACGGAAAGCTAAATCTGAACTCACAGGACGATAGTACTCATTCATTTGTTCATTCATTGTCCTAAAGTATTGGAGAAATTAAGTTTTGCTGATAATGCCTTAAAGAGAGGCTCATTCATTTTGCCCTGTTCTCACCAGTTACACAGATATACAAGGATCTGCTACTAATATAACAAATATTGCTTGAAGGAGTCAGAGTGATACAGAAATTTAACTGGTAAGTAAATGCATGTATAAATTACTACAAATAAGGTCCCGGTTGAAAAAAAAGACAGCTACCCTTTCAGTAAATTGAGAGATTTCAGAAGAAAAGTCTTGTCCTTGACTCCTATTTTAATGATTAACTTTTTCCAATATTTCCTACTTCATGGACTAGTTTTGAGCTGGGAATGCCTGCATTCTTGCTAACCTCTTCAATGAATTAACACATTCTGACAGGCTCTGAAAACCTCATATAAATTTGCCCCAGCTGTGTAAACCGCATGAAAACACGTATGATATGTACAGTAGGTCTGTGTGTACATTGTGTCTGTGTGTCCATGGCAGGCCAGTGTTCGCTCCAACCTATACATTAGGAGTGGAATTTATGTAAAAGTCTTCATATTCACCTTTCACTTCCTTTTGATGTCCAAGCTCAGTGTTTCCAGGCTGGAATTTCTGAACTCTGGAGAGAAAAGTAAGAATGGGGAGTTGAGGCATTAAGAAAAAACAGAAAATTTGTCATTTCTTCACAGTATGGAAAAGCAAATGTGCATCAAAGCCACATCCTTTGTCCTCATGTTCTCTCCCTTCCGAATGGTCAATGTAACGTTTGGCATTCATTTTCATAGATGTCAAACATTTCATTCACCACCAAGTTGCAGTGTGTTCCTGTGCTCCTATCTAATTGGTATATGTGATGTAGTTGATATATTTACACTAATGCAAGAATTTAAATACAGCTCTTCAAAGTAAGAGTAGTCTCACTGCAGTGGCATCCATGTGTATTGACAAAGCTGACGAAATTGCATTGAAATACATGCATGTTTGCTTGCTTTTTTTGTGCATTTCCTCATTTTAAATGCCTGTTATATGTCTGCTGATCATTTTGCACACGCTTGTCTTTCAAGACATGCTTGTCTCCATCTGCATTTCATTGCATGTGTGTGTGCATAGATATTCATGCGTATCTGTGTTTATCGATACAGCTAATGGATTTTCTGCTGGCCCAAAGTTTGTTTGTTCAGAAACTTAAGAAGGCAGTTAGTTTATGAGGCAAGCCTTCAGAATAGAAGCATGACTCATGACTCTGACACAACCGGCGATGACCTGACTCCCATATCAGGTAGCTTCCATTGCTGCCAGGAGGGGGAAGAAGTGGAGGAATTCTGATGATCGATAGACCATCAAGGCTGAATGACATTTCAAACTGACAGGAAGGGTGAAAAGTTGTTTGAAAGGAAGAAAGACAGATTGGAAAATATAGAAAGGTTGAAAGAAAAGGCAAAGAAAGGTGAGAAATCTAAAGGGACAATCAAGATTTATATCAGTTTAATTTGTTTCTACACCTTAGATGTTAGGAATATACTGTAGTGATGCTAAGTTGGGGAAAGATGGATATGTGTTCTTAAAGTTGACAAATTCTCAAACAGTGGAGACATAGAGAGAGAAAGGAAGACTGGGTTTGATCACTAGACACTAAATACAAAGCAGGCTGCAGACTGTCTATTCTTTATACAGAATAGTGCAGGCTGAAGAGATGATTTCTGCAGAGACACAATATCTCTCTCTCTATTTAAGTTGAGTCAAATCATCCTGTCTACCTTCAAGCCCTTCTCATCCTTCTGCATCGTTGCCTTTGCCACATGAAAGAAGATGGCACAGCTTTTTAAACTCATGAAAAGGATTTAAGTTGAGGGCTCTATAAAATGCTTTATGTCTGATGGTGGCTGGGAAATTGAAAAGAGATCCTATGACACCACAAAGAGCAACTGAGATGAAATCATGGTTGCTGAAGAGCATCTGGATATGTGAACTAAATTTAAGCAGTAGTCGTGATCTGAGATTAAAGTGAGCTTTACAATTGTGCATACAGCATACTTGTGAGGTAGTGCTGTTAGTTTCATCACTGATTCTAAGAATGAATGAATGAATGATCTATGATTGGTTCTATGAATGATTCTATGAATACAACATACACTACATTGCCAAAAGTTTTCACTCTCCTGCTTTGACTTACTGGGCATATGAGTTTAAGTGACATCCAATTCCTGATCCATAGGTTCAATATGATGTTGGTCCACCTTTGCAGCTAGAACAGCTTCAACTTTTCTGGGAAGGCAGTCCACAAGGTTTAGGAGTGTTCATGGGAATTTTTGACCATTCTTCCAGAAGCACATTTGAGAGATCACACACTGATGTTGGACGAGATGGCCTGGCTCTCAGTCTCCGCTCTACTTTATCCCAAAGGTGTTCTGTTGGGTTGAAAATGTCTCGGTATGCCGAAGCATTCAGAGTTCCTTTCACTGGAAAGGAAACTGCCAAACCCAGACTCATCCATCAAATTGCCAAATGGAGAAGTGTGATTTGTCACTCCAGAGATCGCGCCTCCACTGCTCTAGAGTCCGTGGCGGAGTGCTTTACACCACTGGATCCAGAAAATCGCATTGCACTTGGTGATGTATGGCTTGGATGCAGCTGCTCGACCATGAAAACCCATTCCATGAAGCTCCCTGGGCATTTTTCTTGAGCTGACCTGAAGGCCACATGAAGTTTGGAGGTCTGTAGTGATTGACTCTGCAGAAAGTTGGCGACCTCTTCGCATTATGCACTTCAGCAGCCACCGGCCCCGTTCCATCAGGTTTTTGTTTGTTAGTTTTTTTTTTTTAATTTAATTTATTGTTTACATAATTACAATGAATACAATATATAGTTTTATTACTATACACCACAAATGAAAAGGAGCAGGAAGAAGATAAACTTGTGCCTGCCTCTTTCTGTACAAATATTTCT
The DNA here is from genome assembly GCA_023101725.1 of Atherinomorus stipes. NCBI lineage: Eukaryota > Metazoa > Chordata > Actinopteri > Atheriniformes > Atherinidae > Atherinomorus > Atherinomorus stipes. Next base: position 220,041 of record JALJCO010010656.1, on the reverse strand, counting down.
GTTAGGTACCAAAAGTACACCAAATCACTTACATAGAGAAACACGAAATAAATCAAACATACAAGTCTTCTATTTCATCCATCTTCCAATGCATAAGAGCTAATTTTACCTTTTTAAAACACTTTCTTAAACAGAAAAAAAATACTTGTGCAACTCTTCAAAACAACATTTTGAGAATTCCATAATTTAAAGGGGACGCGTTATACACTTAATTCCCAATCTGAAACAATTCTCTGATATCTGAATGACATGTCAGAGTTATACTTTGGTCAAATGGGCTCTATGCACGACTCCACTACTTCATGAACTTAAGGTAGTTCCTTTGTTTCCTGTCTTTCATTACTGGACCAACTGATTAATCCAGGTGTGTTGGCCAGTTACTGAAATCAGACACACCTGGATTAATCAGTTCGTATATACAGTATGTATATATATATATATATATATATATATATATATATATATATATATATATATACAACACACACACACACACAATTATATGTATATATTTTGGGGAAAAAAAAGAAGTGAGACAGTCTATTATTACAAAATTGAACTTCCCTCATGGGATAAATAAGGTATTTTTCATTTCATTATTATCTGAGACTTTAGGAGCTTCTAAACCAAAGAGCAGATGGAGGTGGACTTGGGCTTCAGACCTCTATTTATTCCTCTCATAATTTTCATTTACCATCCACAGAGCAGATTATGATCCTCCGCATGTCAGAGGTACAGAGCAGCTACTTTCTTTATAGAATGTCATTTATCACTTTAGTACAAATCTTAACATAATATTCTATAATTCCCTGTTTTATTTAAACAGCTCATCTTGTTAAACAGTTCTGTTCTAACAGTGAGAGAACAAACAGTTCAATACTTGGACCAAAGCTTTATTTTAAATGAACAAGAATAAAAACAGAACTTTGTGAATAACATCAACACTGTCCTGAAGAAATAAACAATTATCTCCCAACTTCAAATACTTTTTTCATTTCGAATTTCATCCAAACAGATGGAGGATAAAAAAAAAACTAACAGGCAGATATATGAGAGATATAAATGCATAAAATAGTACATTCAAAAGCAATCAGCTAATTATATCCGCATATAATGTATAAATCTAATTATTTGTTTCATACTTCTGTAAAGTGAGAATAAAAGGCTGGTAAAACTTACTGAAGGTTGGCTCCACTTCTGCCTTCCTCTGAGACCTGTTCATCAGGTCTGCACAGTCTGCTGGCTGGAGATGACCGGAGCTGACAGCCAGGTTGTCTGGAAGATGAACACAGAGATGAAGTTTAAAAAACATCCCAATGCGACCACACAGTCGTTTTCTGTCTCCATATCAGATATTTATAATAATCGGCGTAGCTGATTGTTTATGACTACCAGCAGCTACATGCAGAGTTGCAGCATATCTGAAGATAAAGCTGCCTGCAATCTCTGTAATTCCAGGCTTGCACTGTATTTAGTTGTGCACAAGCATCTGTAATTATTTCTGTCCATGCACGGTCTGTCGGTATGGTTTCACGTTTATATTTGGTTAATAAAACCGTTTTAGTAAAGCCCTCTCAGCCACCAGCAGCTCTGGTTACTAACAGCTTAGCCTAACCGGCGAACAGACAGCCAAGTTTCTGAGTGGAAGAACCTCAAACACACATCCTGCTCAGCTGCGCGTCATTTTCTGACTCAGACTCGGTGGTTCACCGAGTAACATGTATAATCGAAGCCGTAGAAAACATGAAAGATGGCGCCAGAACAGCTAGATAGGAACTGGATTGTGTGGTGGGATCATCAGCTAGTTCAGAAAAGTGTGATAATGCTGAGGAATTTGGGGGAAATTACATTTTACAAGCTAGAGCCAGAGTAAAACTGTAGCCAGCTTCCTACAGTCCGTCTCCCAGCCTCAGCTCCACTGGTTCAGCTAATATGAGCTAAAAGCCTGCAAGACCACACTGAGGGAACCAGAACTGTAAGGAGCGACCCAGAACAACACAAAGTGGACCCACAACTCATAAGGAAATGCAAACCGGTGTTTGACATAGAGCCAGGCTTGACAGAGACGCTCGTTCTCCGCGTTAGCTCACAGCTAACGGCAGCCGCGGTAAATAATTAGCCTTTAAAAAATGAGAAGATAACAACTTACACGGTTCCAGTTGAGAGTTACCGTTTATAAGGATGGGGATGGAGGGAAGAATGCATCTTTGGAAGCAGCTGGAAGAGATCTGATGACCGGAGATGTCCGGCTGTCTGCTGATAGCAGTAGCGATGTGATGAAGCAACGATGGATAAAAAAATATTTCCGAGGAGATGATCGCAGTTTCATTGTGTTAGAAGTCTCAACACGCTGGTGCCTGAAGTTTCAGTAAACAGATGCTCTAGACAGGAGAGACGAGCAGAGAGGTCCGGCTGCTGCCTGTTTCCTGGTGAGTATGACTCCGACCTGCTTTTTTTATCCTCTTCAAAATAAAATTCTAAATTTGTAAGATCTTAAATAAACTAACGCTGCACTTAGGCTACGAGCTTTTAACCATTAACTGTCAACACAATTTGAAGGCTGAGTTGTTACTGTGTGTCTGTAAAACTGGAAAAGGAACTTAAAAACCGCATTGAAGCCATTGACTTCAATGTTAAATAAGCTGCGAAGACACTCTGGCAGACGTCACATCCGGTTTCGGCTCACAGTGCCACAGTCTGGTCAGATGTGCTGAAAAGCAACAATTTTTTTCTAATAACTTATTTATGCAGCTGCGCTTGTTTCTGTTACATAGATCATCATGAAGGACGTTTTGGTCTATAAAACATGGCAAAAAATGTCAAAAACGTGTCATCAGCACTTTAATCTAGACAGCTGTTTTTCCTCTGAAAGTGGGGGTTATGGAGGGACACATGCTCTCCAGTACAACCGACAGGAACACTGGAGTCTCAAGCTCAGTGTTGTTTGTCCACCTGCTGCAGGCGTGGCCCAATGAATCAGATGTGGACAAGGGCGAGTTGAGGACCAGCAGGGGAGTGATTTCCACAGGTTTGACGTCTAACCTGGGGAGATTTTGAATCCTCCTGATTCCAGACTTATTGTCAAAGTTATTAAGATCCTGATTAAGCCACTGGGTGGTTATTTTTGGCATTTTAGGTCTGTTAAGAGCATAGAACACCACAGGACACACAAAAATAACTTTGAAAAGTGATTTTTGCATGACATGTCCCCTTTAACACCTGCAACAGAAATACATATTTCTTTTAATGTTAAACGACCAAACCTTGGTTTAAAATCCAACAAGTGTGTGCAATCCTCCTCTTCTAATTCAAATAGGTTCTGTAACTGTTGTGGCAAATATTTATTCTTTGCTTTATGCATTATTATCAAAGACTGAGGCTCAACTAAATCCATTATTTTCAATAAACCACACAAAATAAAAGTCTTTTTTTACCCTACTTTATATAATTCTTATAAGTATTGCCCCACACAACCAAACAATGCATAAAATATGGTATAAAAAAAACAGTGCATTGTAAAGCATTCTCAATATATTAGTATCCAAAATGTACTTTACTTAATTTAAAATAAAAATGTTTTTGGCAATCATAGATTTAATGCAATATGATTTTTCCATGGTAATTTATCATCCAGAAGGACACTCAGATCATACTCAGAAACCTAACTTCATGCACTCCTTCAATGTTCACTCCATCAATATAAAAATCAATTTCCTTCTGTATTCTGTCGGCAAGAACCATAAACTTAGTTTTTTTTCCAAATTAAGAGCTAACTTACTATAGACAAACCATTTTTTTAAGTTTCATCATTTCATTTGAAAGGCTTTCTGTAATGGTTTTTAAATAATCCCCCGAACAACAAAAAAAAAGAAGTATCGTCAGCAAACATGGCCTACTGTACCACCTCGGGGCTGAACTGCTGTCATTCCTAAACACTTTCGTTGTCTTACAATACAGCTGACAGTTGACTGTGGAATATTTAGGAATAGGAAATTTTGCAACTGAATTTGTTGCACAGGTGGCATCCTATCACAGTTCCACGCTGGAATTCACTGAGCTCCTGAGAGCGACCCATTCTTTCACAAATGTTTGTAAAAACAGTCTGCATGCCTAGGTGCTTCATTTTATACACCTGTAACCATGGAAGTGATTGGAACCCCTGATTCCCATCATTTGGATGGGTGACCAAATGAAGAGTTCCTTTGCAAAAACAGTTAACCACCATTTAGAAAAAAAAAAAAACAAAGTTAACTGCTTTTGCAAATAAACTCTTCATTTACTTTTGGAATATTTTCACCAAATCACATTCACATGAAGTTGAGGGTTTTAATGATGTTAAATGGAGATGGGAGGTTTGTACCCGACAGCGACAAAAAGCAGTTAACTCTTTTTTTCTAAGTGGTGGTTAACTGTTTTTGCAAATGAACTCTTCAGATACTTTTAGCAATATCGTGTATATTAAGAACAATGTATAAAGTAAAGAATATAATCAGTCAAAACTTTATATAAATGAGTTACCATTTGTCCAGTTAACTGTAACTCATCTGTATCATGGTTAGATACAGTTAAACTTATCAGGATTTATATTCTAACATGACTAATTTTGAACACATTCTCATTCCCACCTAGTCACATATTGACTCATGTTTGTGGGCTTTGGTGTCAGCTTTCAATAGGCTGGGTGTCCCTTGGCATCATTTTACTATGCACAGGGAGGTGATCTACTTTACAGCTGTATTTTATCAAGTGTCCTTTTGCATTAGTAATTGATGCACCAGCAACAAATATTTACCATCAACAGCAAAAGTTGCAAACAGCATTCTGCTTAATTATTAAGTAATTATTAAGTAAGTTTTTTAAAAACAGTTTGCTTAGTTTTAGGTTATTTGTTTAGATTCAGGTATTATGTTGTTAGGTTAAGGTAACAAAACTAGTGCCAGGGACACATCATAGTTGGGTTTTAAAATTAGGGCTCAAATTACACAGGGGTCTTTTGGGGTGCCCTTCTTTTGGGCATGCATAGTAACTGCAAGTCAAGTGCATGCACATATTAAGCCCCATTTCCACCCGCGGGTCTAGGTCGGGTCAGGTCGGGCCAGGCCGTATCGGGTGGGTTTTGGTAAGGATGTGTTGATTTCACGCTGCGTCCCCACAGCAACCTGTACCCTTACTCTGGAGGCGCTGGACAGCGCTGCTACGTGATCGCGTGACATCATCGCTGTTCAACGCCGTTTAACCAAAACACCGGCGCCACACATGACAGAAACAAAAGGAGTCACCCCGGCTTTGTTTTTACGCTTGGTCACAAGGGAAGTGAGATTTTTCAACAATTTAATGTATTGCTTTGTGTTAGCTCCACCTCTTTGGTCCGGATCGGTTAGATCAGTACCCCTACCGAAGGGTGCCAAAAAAGTAGGCCGGGTCGGGTCGGATATATGGGTAGGCCTACCCGTCCAGGTTTTTATCTGTGGAGACGCAAAAAAACGTGGACCGATCCGACCCGACCCGACCCAGACCCACTGGTGGAAACGGGGCTTTAGTGAACAGCAAAACAATTAAAAACATGGTTACTGCCAAAAGCATGCGGTTACTGCTGTATTCAGCTTATGGTATAATCAGAAAAATCTCATATAGGAATGGAAAGTTCTTTTCAAACACGAAAATCAACAAATTGAATGCACACAACAAACAAACAATGCTGTCGTCTACAGTGCTGAAAGAAACTGAACGGATCTCCAGCTTTGCTTAGAAAATTTTATATTTTTAGTAAACTCACAGCACTGACAAATTATTATTTTAACTTAAGAACATCAGGAACCTTTTAGGAAACAGAATTAAATATTTCCTGAAAGTGGACTTTCTCAAGCATTCCCCTTCAGTGTCTCAGGTGAGTGTTTTCAGGGGAGCTTATTTGTTTTGTAGGGGAGCCGAAGTCTCCTTAGCTCCCCTGTCATTCAAACCCTGGTTAAATTAGACTATTTTCTTTCACAAAGCTTCTGGCAATACATACTGTGATAGCTTGGGAAGTACTGGCATGGGAAAAAAGCTTAGATAAAACATTTGGCCAAATTATAGAGGTAGACAGATTTTCTACCCATGTATGGTGTAAGAGTAGTTTTAATAGAATAGGTTCAATTAAGACCTTAATAGAAAAGGTAGAATTGAAATACTTCCCTCTTCAAGCCTGCAAAACAGATACCAGGACTGCTGCTTTCCTAATAGAATATTATTTTGTAATTGAATGAGTGTAATGCAGTTCACCTTTTACACACTGGGAGGATTTTAGTGAAAACATGCCTATCTTGTATTGACTGACTTTAACATTAACAGTTTAAATGGATAAGCTGAGTCATGACATATCACACCATGATTAAAGCAGCTTGATCACTTTCCTTATATTTCTTTCTGTCTGTCTCTCTCTGTCTCTCTCTCTCTGTTTTGCCCTGTCTCACTGTCCTCTTCCTTAGTCCGATGCCAGCCATGTGCCCCCGTCATTGTTCGAGATAAACAGGCGGTGGATCGTCTTACCTTTTCAGGAAGGCACAGAAAAACAGGCAGAACCTAAAACGTCCCAAAACCACAGGGTAGAATAGGAGGAAGTGATGGCAGAGGGATGACTAAGAGAGATGGTTGAGGGATTTTAATCTCGTTAGTTTCAAAGAAGAGAAGAACAGACAATCTAGTTTAGCTTGTAAAATCTTTCTGATAAACATTCTGCTGTGGCCATAACTTCATGCATATACATACTCTTCATCATACCATTCACATTTAGACATCATAAAGTCGGGATGAGACCTAACACCTACAGTAAACAAGCATAAAATATGGCCAGAATTCTCCCACAACCTGCATGTATAACATTATGGTATTTGCGTAGGATACTCACTTAATGGTTAAACATGCTGATCAGACGCTGAAACATGTTGGTAAAACGGTACAACACCCCCTGGAGTCATATAATATGGTGGTGTGTTGCCAGAGGATGCTGGCCCGCAAGCACTGGAGTTGCCCACCCCTGGTGTAAAACTTATATTCTACAGTCTTTGTGTAAAACCATCCCGTCTCAAACGAGCCACCCACTAGTGGATCTAGTGAATCAATACTGCAAGTGCTGCTGCTTTTGCCTCAGTAAAGGAGCAGCCAATCACCTGCATGCTCTGCCTTGCATCATCATGAAAAATGTCATTATGAAATAAAAAAGGCCATTATGGAAGATGACATGAAATAAAAAATTTACTTTGTAAAAAAAAAGATTAAAATATATATATATATATATATATATATATATATATATATATATATATATATATATATATATATGTATATATTTTATAAGATCTTGGAAAATTAAATATAAAAGTAATTATTTTTAAAAAGTATGATATTGTGAAAATGATCATAATGAAATATTCAGTTATGATGAAATAATAGTAAGTAAATATTAAAGAATAATGATATACTGTATATTTCAGAATATATTTATATATATTAACATATATTTAATTATGAATCTTTCAGGCTTCCATAGTGTTGATGGTTGCTGTGTGGACTTTTTACACCACAGAAGGAGTTGGAGGTGAGCAAATTAAATACTTTTAAAAACACAGTTCATCAGCTGTTTACTAGCTAGTTAACAAGCTAGCCACTCAGCTGTATTGGTGGTCTTCACCAGCCCACTCATGAATCACTGGGACGCACATTCCTGCATGCTGAAGGCAAGGCTTCAGGTGGGAGTTTTGTTATCTTTTTTCAAAATGTAGCTTGCTGGAACAGTTTTTCCAGGATCCCCTACCCCACCTTTAACAGAGCTGGAGGAGATGGTGGTAAAAACAGTAGCCCTACCGACACATTAATACAGCAACAAAAGTTCATGTTTGTACTCTGCTTGGAGTAAACATGCACACAGACATTACCTTTGGCATGCTGCCTCATGTTAAGCTTACTCTGTAACACTTTGACAGCAGCATGATTTATGACGCTAACACTGGAACATCCTAAGCCATTACTGGCTTTGAGCGAATCACATATTAACTTTCTATACAGAGCAAACTTCTTTTCTTTTTAATTGTCTAGTTAATTAGCCGGAAATGTTGTAAATGCATTTCATTGGAAACTCCCAGCCCTTAAGGTGGAAACCATCTCATTTCCCCCACTTTTTTTTTTCCAGGTGCAATAAGTGAAATGTCTCATCACTTTGAGTGCATTGTGAATAATATGTTTCTTTTTACAGTTCATGCGTATGAATCCCAAAAATGTTACCACATAAAATCACCATTCTAAAACCTTCATGACTGTCATATAAGTGAAATCAAGTAAAATACTAATAACTGCACAGCACAGATCATGCTGCTGAATCTCCAAAATGTCAGACTTTTATTTCATCTCGATTTGTTAATAAAATCCTTGTGCATGAATTTTTGTTGTTGTTATCAAAGTGCTTAAAATGAATTAATTAATGTCCAGAGTTGTTTTGGTTCATTGTACAACATTTTTTTGGGTCAAAAGTGCCAAAAAGAGACTTATAATCCTTGTCTCACCCTGCCTGTGAGCCATGAGCTATATCAGGGGACTTCACGGAAAGCTGACACTTCTCTCTCTATCACACAAACACACACACACACGCACGCACACATACAGGGTGGATGTTATCGTCATGATCAGGTATGTATGAGAAAAACGACACACACAGACTCACTTGCCCTCTAGATAAGAAGGTACAAGTTTCCAGCTTTCTACTGCAGCTATATCCTGTTACTAATACTCTGCCACGGGCATGCACACCTACAAACACACATGCACGCACACACACACACACACACACACGCACCCGTGCAAACGCAGTGCCCTGGGGCAAAGGAACATCAACTTCCAGTGTGAGCCTCGGTTCTCTTTTTCACCCTTTTGCAGTGCTTCACCTCTCAATCACCTCTTAGCTCACACTGTTTTTCACACCTGCTCCCAGACAACTGAAAAGGCAGAAACACACATTTAAGTGTGAGAATTGATTGCCCATAAAACTTGTAGCCTATGCACAGGATCAGGTATCAGAACATTATGTACAGTATTTTGCGCAAGAAGTCACAAATAAACAGGAGTAATAAACTATTTCTACTTTAATTATGTCGATTTCTAAAGGTATGACACATCCTTTCCTATAAATTACTATCAACCATCACAGAGCAAGCTCATATACAGGAAAAGAAAACAAACGCCACATTTTCACCCTACTGTAAACCTGCAAGATGTTCAAAACAACATGTACATTAGGAATACAGGAATACTAAATAAATAGTCAGTGCTATGTTAAACAGACATATCTATCTTGTTAAAGGTTTGATAAATGGCAGTTCGAGAAGTCTCAGGAAATAGTTTTGATTGAGTGAACTTGAACCACAAATCTTTAAGGAAGCGTGTATCAATTTTGAAGACATTGAGAGGTCAAGTTGGGGACAGCAACCATCTCAAATACTTCCCACCCATTATCTAGCAACAAATTGCATCTGTATTAGCAGGCTAAATTACCTATCAAGGAGAAAACAAGTAACCTTCCGCTTCCCCTTCCCCCAATGTTGTACTGGTTCCTTCTAAGCATCTGCCATCTGGGAGAAACCTGACATTCATTCTTATTTTCTGACATGACTGAATTACCGTTCTTTTTATTGCTTTACATAGAGAATACATATCAGTTTCTAGTTCTTTTTTTATTCACTATACACCATTTTATGAATAGATTGTGAACATATGGATGGCTTATTTTTGTGATCATTCAGACAAAAATAAACATTCAAACAAAAAAACTCATCAAGTTTTAACAGGAATACCTCTGAGACATGACTTTGGAAACAGTTATAAAGAGACATTAATAACACTAAAAATCTGTTAAAGACATGGCATGATGGTTTCGAGTAAATTATGGACGCAACCCACTCAGGACACTTGGATAACATTGGACGAGCAGTATGGAGGAATATTGACAAGTTTTTGTGGACTTTTATGGACCTTTTTGGCTCGGACCCCGGCAAACTCAATTATATGAAAGTTGGGGGGAAACGACAATCCTTCCTGATCGCCAACTGCATTTGAGATATTTAAAAAGTGCTCCAGAGTCTTGCTCAGCATGAGGGTAAGTGGAAAATAAAGTTACATCATTCTGTTGGTGTACTATTCCTATAAGTCATTTTATCATGGTATACTTTTTTACTTTCACTCAAATATTTTTATAAGGAAGAAACACTACTTCTACTCCATTACAACGGCATACATTTCACTCGTTACTTTTATTTTTGGTCTTATAAATGCACAAATCACAGTTTTAAAATGTTAGACTTCTACATGAACTAAACAAACATAGCTTGCTATTGGCTACATCACACATTACGAGCTACGTTTCACTACACTCTCATAACGGTTCCAAAGGGGTTCTTTGTGAAAGGCAGAGATTCTTCTTAGAACCATTTACATCTGAAAATCCCTTTTTCAGTGAAGGCATCCATCAAGGATTCTTCAAGGGTTCTCTGCATTTTGGGGGTTAAAAGGTTCTTTAAGTCCTGTTGGATGGGTGACAATTTAGCAAAGTATTTGTTGTGCTATGCAGGGTGGAACAGAGCGGAGTGGAGTATGTGGAATCTGGGGGTTAGGAGATAATAACCCTCAAATATTCATGTTTTAAAAAGTATTTTAAATGCATGTGTCTGCAATGCTCTCATTTTGCAAAACAGTGTTCAAAGACTGGCCTTTGAAGCCCAATCTCCATGACTTACAACTGTGCTGACCAGTCAGCTGAAGAGTTAAACCATGGAGCTGACTTCCAGCACCATTTTTAAAAGGGAGCCAATCAGGGCCACAGTGTAGATGACACAGGAATGGACAACAAAGCATGCACCCAAGGGGACAGAATTTTAGGGGTTTGTTTCAGCTAGTTAAAAATATTAATAATGGATTAGCTCTATATAGCGCTTTTAAATGCACTCTAACTGTACGTTCAGACCAAAGGCGACAAAAGCGGCAAAGACGCCGGAAGTTAATACATTTTCAATGAGAGCAGGCGTCCTGGGCGACAAGAGCGTCTGTCGCTCTCTGCCGCGCGTCCTCGGCGACAAAAGCGGCTAAAGCGTCCAAAGCGGCACCAGATAAGAAGTTGAACTTTGGTTAACTTTATGCTGATTAGCTATGACGCGGTTCAGCAGCAACAGGCGGCAGCAAATCAGAGTAGAGGTGTCCTACTATCGAGCAGCCCCAAAGAACAACGCATGTGACTTTGGTTCCGACAACGACACACTTGTTCTGCCGATGCCGAGAGGCTGATTACCTGTTCAGGTCCAGCCCTGGTAATGTACTTCTTTTTTGGGTGCCGGTACTTTAAAAGAAAAGAAAAAACCTCCTGGACGTTCAACCTGAAGTCCCGCTGGAACCGTCTCTGTCCGGCCGCGGCTGCAGCTCCAGCACCCGCCGGCGCCGAGGAAACCTCTAGCACTCAAACCAGGCCGTCTTCTTCAGGTGTACAGCAGCATCACAGTGATGTCATCCACATCCATGACGAGTCCAGATGATTTTAAGGGTTAAACACGCGTATTTATGGTCCTGGCAGACCATGTTAATGATAAAATAACAATTATCAACGGGAATTAATGTCATTTACTGACCGCCTCACCCCTTTCCCCGTTCTTCCAAAACGTTTTTCGCTTCCTGCTCCCGGCTATTTTTCTTTAGAACGCGCACACGCACGTGCGCTCTCCTGACTTTGTCTCGGCTGCAGCATATGCAGTGTCTCTACTTGTCTTTTGTTTCGTGTCATACAGGACTTCGTTCCTGCGCAGTGTTTTATGGATTTCTGTGATAAACATATGAACTAAAAATATCTGAAATCATTATCAACATGTGTTAAAACACACCGGCTCTGCATAATTATGAGAAAGTGACCAGGATGCACGCGCACGCTCTCCTCATATTGCGCACAGCTTGTGAATGTGTGTTGAGTTTGTGTGCAGCGAGTTTAAATGTCAGTGTTGGGCAGCGTGGAGAAAATAATGTGAAGTTGTTCTACATTAAATGAAGCCACTTCACCAAACTAGCAGACAAACTGTGGATTACTTCTACCGGGGTGAACGGGCTGGATGATGCGCGGAGATTCTTCCTTTTTTCTCCAAACAAAGATCACAGAAACAGCAGCGCGCGCAGTGTTGACTCCGTCTTTTCTCTATTGCAAAGTTTGAAGCCGTATTCTGAGTTTATTGTCATTAATGCTTTTTTGTTTCAGCCATATTTTAATGTATTTCAAAGTTACAAAAGTTTGATGATGCTGTGGTGGATAAATCATAACGCCACTTGTTTGTTTTCTGCAGAAAACAACTCAATCCGCTTGTGACTAAACAGAAAAACATTTTAATTTATGTTAATGCTCTGTGATTTTTTCCCCCCTGTATTTAATGACCATACAAACGTCCTGCAGCTCTGCTCTGCTTTAACTGAGGGGGAGGTGAGCAACAGCAATGACGCTGTCCAGAAATCGCTGTGCGGCTCCTTTGAATGAGCAGTGCGATTTAACTTTGACGTCAGTCACGTGATGAGCGACCAAAGCGGCAAGAATATTTTCCCGCTTTGGAAGCTGTCCTGTTTGTCGCCCAGCCTCGGGCGTCTTTGCCGCTTTTGTCGCCTTTGGTCTGAGCTTTCTGCCAGAGCTTTTTCCCTCACTGTTAAAAGGGTGTTTTCCTTCCCACAGTTGCCACCACTCCGTGCTTGCTCAGGATGGGGGATTGGACCCGGTCAAGTCAAGATTCGATCCAATCTGTTGGTTTCCTTAGCTAGGCTGTAATGAATCTGACTTGAATTTTTCTGTTTGTTAAGCACCCCTGAGGTGACAGTGTCACCTCAGGACACTAAAAATAAAGTTGAATTAAATTTTACTAAAGTAAAATTTTTGGTTACTCTACCCACCTCTGCCCTGGGTGTGATGCAGACCAGGACCACCCTGCTGAGCGTCATGATTAATCACCAGCTATCCTCAGACCTTGGTGCATCTCTTTCTTGTTACTTTGCTATCTGGCATTGTCATGCCTACACATAAAGGAGTTATAATCCAGACTATTCGTACTTGATGTTTCATTATACAGAAAGGAGCTATCAAGTGCTATCAGAGCAGAGGCAAACCAATTTACCTTAAAGAATCTCTTGAAGACTCTCTTCAGAGAACACCTCCTCTCCTATAGCGCCCTCCAACCATTGATTACTTGCTATTCTGTACTAGTTCTACTCATAACCTGTCACTCAGATGGATTTATTATGATTTAGCACTCAGTGCATGGACAAGGATTTCTTGGGCTGGATTAACATAGACATGTTTGAAGTGTCAGCAGTATGTCATTCAGTTTGAATGAAGTCACATTTTGCATTGTCAAACTAAATTCTTGGCCTACTGCTTTCATTTCATTTCATTTATTTATTTTTGGACAAAAAAACCCCCACAAAAAACAAAACTTACCCTGTCTAACAGGGATCAACAATTGACTATAACAAGCAATTTAACCCAAATATATGTCCAAAAAAGCTTTGCTTTGCATTAAAGGAATGCAACAACATGAATCCTGTCTTACTGTACTCATGCTTGAATGTTTAGTTCTCACTTGTAAATATATTTGAATTAGGCTTCAGCTAAATGATGACACGGGAATTAAGTGATATAATGGGTCTTGAAATGATTGTATTGTCACCTTGCGTCACAGTGTCAGAAACACTAAAGGTGGAGTCCAGAGTGTTCCCCCGTTTGTCTGTAAACGCTATTCAAATTGAGAGCCCCTCCCCTCGGGCTAACAGTGTGTTCAGACCAAGCGCGATTTGGGCGTCAAAAACGCGCCCGACGCCCAAAGTTGGACGCCGTGTCATTAAAAGTCCGACGCCTGTTTCCCCGCGTCTTGACGCTCTGACGCGCGGCGAGAGATGTCCAGCCAAGCAGCGCTCGCCGCGCCGTGGGAGGAGCCTCTCCTTTCTCTTTTTCCTTTCACCATCTGTCTGCACCATGGCAGGTGCAGGAGAGAGAGTGGCTCGGCTTTCTGTGATAAATAAAGCAGGGAACGTCGTTGTCGGACATCTCTGCTCTGTGTCCGGTTCACCAAATGATTCCAGGTGTTCTGACTGTGATGAGTTTCATCATTTACTTCAGGAGCCGCTGGCGAGCGGCGCTTTCAGCCGTCTGATCCGGCCCCGTTTAACCTCCCGCTGTCCGCATTATCAGCCCATTACATCCCATCAGGACAGCAGGTCATCAAACCACCGTTCAGAAACCGGGACCGGACACAGATCACAGTTTATCCTCCTCTGTCTTCAGAGAGAGAGAGGAGATTTCCCTGGTTTTTCTGTGTGTTTCCTCTCCTGTCAGAAAATGTGTGTCTGTGTCATCACTCGCTCTGATTGGTCGACGCCCCCGCGTCAAGACGCCAAAGTTCAGATTTTCCAACTCCGGCGTCTGACGCCCTTGACGCGCAAACGCTGAACATGTCAAAACTCGACGCGCTAACGCCCTAGACGCGCCGCGCCCGACGCGCAAAACGCGCCGCAGGAAAGGCCGACGCTCGGCCATTGACTTTGCATGTAAACCTAACGCCCTTGACGCCCAAATCGCGCTTGGTCTGAACACACTGTAATAGTCACATCGCTCTTCAGCCCCAAGCATCTCCTTCAAAGCTAGAAAGTGGGTAAAAGCCAAACCCATGGTTTTTCAAACGTGCACTATCTAAACCTCTTTTCGCTGCAAAATACTTCCTTTTCTTCACTGCATCTGCCATTTTCTTTATTGAGAATTCGAGTGAATCTGGTGTCGGCTCCAGTCAATGTTTTAAAAAAGTAAAAAAAAAGTCCAATCAACGAGTTTATCCCAACAGAACGCCACGCCCTTAGCTCTGTCATTGACTGGAGACAACACGTAAATCTCTGTCCCGAACACACCAAAACAAAGGGAAAAGGTGAAATACAGTCAGGAAGGGGGAGTTGCAAACAAAACTCGCTGCCACACAAAAGCCAAGGCCCAAAGGTGAAGATTAAGCCGGATTTCGCTCACACAAGTCTAGCGTTTATTTTCAGGGGGAAAACTCCGGACTCTACCATTAAGTCATTTCCAAGATTTTCTTCCCATATACTGGGACAAAGATAGTGGTTCAATTGAAAACTCTGGTCAAGCTATAACTGTAACAAGCTGCACCGAACATTCTTTGCCTCCTTTTTGGTCTCTACTGATTAAGTAAAATGAAACTTTGAGTGACAGTGAGGAGAGTGCAGGTGAGCACACTTTTGGTCAGAAAAGAAGTGATGCTTAACCTCCCCCATCCATGCTTCTTCCTTACTCAGAAACAGGTGCGGTTCACTTCCTTAAGGCCAGGTTCAGAGGTCTTGAACCGAAATGCAGTGTCGTGGAACATGTGAATTTGACTCTGAAACCTTATATTTCCTTACTTCTGCAACACACGTTCTGCTCATCTGTATCCTCTTGACTATCACTCCCATCTTGGCTGTACCCAAGCTGCTTCCCTTTCTTTCTGCATGCCTATCACCATGTAAATCACTCCACAAATCCATTGGATTGCAAATCTATTTCCTTGTTCAATTAATGTACTTTGATTGCAAGTTTAGATTCAAATAAAAATAAGCAGACATCAACATACATGTCCTATTGTATTAGCATTCCCAGAATTAAGGGTTTAGGGTCTAAGAAACACATGTGACACAAAGGAACAACACTCTTCATGATCAGTATATGGGTAATTTTGGAGTTTAAATTGATTAACCAATGGGCTAAAATTAGAAGCTCTGTCTCACTTTCTTTTAACCAAGAAAGAGGCTGTGCATATTGGCTGTGTTTGAATTGTTTAGAGTTAAGACTAGTCAGGTCAGTGTTTTCTGGCCACAGCAGATCAGTTCGTACATGCCTGTGTAGTATCGTCCTTGTGTGTAAAACACGTGGAATGAAGGTAGAGAGATCTTTTTTTTTCCTTTCAGAGCTAGCGAGGCAAAATGGAACAAACTATTACAGTGAAAAACATGTTCATGTTGGACTTTCAGTGACTCATCAGTCAAAGAATCACTGTATTACACTGTCAGAAAAAAAACACTGAAAATAAAGTTATTTTTACATTTATGCTAGATTTACTTGTGGTTCTAATAATTCTGAATGGATTAATGATATAAAAAATAGATCAACACAGATTAATCTTTAAAAACCTCTAAAAGGCAGTTTTCCTTTTAAGTTTGATTTTCTGATTTACTTCACAGCTACTGTGCGACTCTTCACTGATAATGTCAACAGTAAGCAAAGCAGCAGTATAACATGACAACCTGTCACTGTGTGTCTTAACCTCCAAACCCAGAAATACACACTAACACACACCCGAGTAAGGTCTTGACATGTTCACTCGAAGCCTTAAGAGTTAGATTAGTGAGCTTATTGACAGTTAACACACACACAGAAAATGCACACCCACTCACAGTGAGTGGCTGGATGGACAGCTCCCACAGCACTAAATGGTAAACAGCAGGGTTTAGGTGACATGACTGGAATGTGGAAAATGCTCGTTTATAATAAGTTGTTCTTCTGCACTGCAGGGCATTTCAATCTGTTTCTACTGATGTGTGTGTGTGTGTGTGCGTGTGTGGTTTGCAACATTGTGGGGACCATGTTCCGGATTTTTACCATCACCGTTAGGGTTTGGCATCGAAAACCGAGCATCGATGGGAACCGGGACTAACTCTCCGGTTCTCTCGGAATCGTTCAAATTTTAAAATTTCGATTCCTATTTGCAATGCCCAGTCCGCCGAACACCATAGAATCGGCCGGAAGCAGAACATACGTTAGCACCGGGTTTCTGGTACAGCCGATTACACTGACGCACACGGGACAACTCTGTGTCTTTTTTGCTGTAATTAATGAGTTTTTAGACCCTCTGATAACTTTCTATTAATAAAACCGCTAGTGAAAAGTCTAGTGACACTTTCTGGCCTTATTGGAGACTTTTGAGACAAACGTGAACGATCGTTTCATTTATTGCGCACTTCCGTGACCCATCCCCCGCCTCGTAGCACACTAGAGTCTGCAGGAGCTGCAGACGCAGAAGGAGATATTCATCTCCGCTCCATGAACCAGACTGAAAATATAACGCAAAGCTGATAGACAGATATTAATTCCTCTTAATGAAAAATGTGGACAGACACATTTAATTTAAAGTACTGTAACATTTAGTTGGCTCTTTATTAGAAAACAGCCAGTTTAACAATTAAAGTTCTTAAAATAGTGAACTTTTAACCATGTCTATTCAAGTTTGGCCAGGGATATTTTTTATTTCTTTTTCAACTTTTTTTTTGCTGAGTTAAAATGCAATTTAATGCCTTTGGTAAGGACATAAATAGAGCTGGAGTTCAGTAATATTAATGCCCATGTGTGTTATTTTATTTAGTTTTTCACAAAAAAGAAAATGTAAACTTTTTTTTTTTTTTACCCTGCCCCTTAAAAGAATCAGAATCGAGCATCAATAGGAACTGGAATTGAAAGAAGGGAATAGAATCGGAACCGGAATTGTTAAAATTCAAACAATGCCCAACCCTAATCACCTTGGGGACGTCTTGCCCTCGTGGGGACGTTTCCCAGTCCCCACAAGTACAAACCCCGTTTTGAGGGTCAAGATTAGGTTTTAGAGATTAAGTTACAATTAGGGTTTGGTTAGGGTTAGGACAAGGGTTGGGTTTAGGCAATCAGTTATGGGCATTAGGTTTAGGGTAAGGGGCTAGGGAATGCATAGGGATATAAAAACAAACGTGTGTCTGTGTGTGTTTGTTGATGCTGATAAACCTTTTAGGGTGAGTGAACCTGTCAAAACCCACTGTTTGTGTTCATGTGTGTGCTTAAGTGGTGGACTTAAGTTTGGAGAGATTAAGCATTTCCAATGTTGGACACAAAGAGCAAAAAGGGGACAAACACCTTGTCAATTATTGAAAGTCATAATATCAATATTGAAAAAGTGCAATTAATTCTTAGGTAAAGTTTGTATTGTACATAAAGATGAAAGTTCTCATCTTACACTAACACCTACATTAGCACATGCGCCTCTTTTTTGACTGACAGACAGTGATGGGAAAACAACGGATGTATTTACAATGTACATTGTCACAGTTTAACCCAAAATACAAGCTAAGGTACACACTTTGTGGTTCAGCTCCATTTCTGCAATACACATTAGTGCACTGAATAGAAAATGTGGCTGCTGCATGTCTGCGGCTGGTTTACAATACAAGGCTCAAACTTTTATCAGAATATAGGATTAAATTTATATGGTGCTTTTGAAGAAACTTCACATTTAATACTTGGTGATAGTAAGCTTTACATAGTCACAGCTGTCCTGGGGGCACACTGCTAGAAATTTGGCAGCTATAAGCTGCACCAACGGCCTTTTCAATCACCATCAAACATTCATAAATATTCATACACTGACAAGGAAAGTGAAGGTGAAGGCCCAAGGACACAACGACAGATCGAGGGGTGCAGGATTTGAACTGCCAACCCTCTGGTCATCGGTCACTAGACAACCTGCTTTACCCCATGAGCCCCTCCTGCGTAGCAGAGACCCAATGAAAACAAACATACAGACAAAGACCCAAAGAAAACTAGAGCATGGACCTATAACAGGCAGGCCAAAGACATACTATAACATCACAGTTTGGAAACTGAGTTTTCGGTACATCTTTGATCACAAGGCTGTTCTTCACTACATCATACTGTACTGTAACAAACCAAAATTAAAATTTGATGATACAGTCTTTGCTTCAAATCTGTCCTATGTGGACGTCTGACATTTTTATTTCAGACCATCTTTTCCAGTTGGCACCTTTAACCTCTATTGGATTTTTTCACAAGGCAGATGCACAGTAGTTATGTAGACATTTAAACATGAAATAAACAGATATACCTTGTCAAATTAGTGAAAATTATTTTTTGCAAACCTACTGCGAATGATGAATTGCAACCATTTATGACTGACAAGCAGGCAATATGTGTTATTTGCCAGTACTTGCAAGGAGGCCTGTGCACTTTACAGTCTCACTTTAACCCTTTCAGACCTGATGCAACATATATTTGATCCCTTTAAAATATTATTTTTTAAGACATATTGATGAGCTCAAGGGACAATATTAAAAGTTGAACATTTAACCTCTTTGGCTTTGTTTTATATTTCTACTTTCTTTGGGGCTAACAAATGAAAAGGAGCCTACTTTTCAATTATCTGAATGGGTTAACAAACTAAAGCTTTCCTTGTCAGTTCACCTGACAGACTGTTTATATGAATGTTCAGTTCATGGTAATTAAGTGGAGACAAACTGGTATGACTACTTCTGTCAATTCTGTGGCTTACAGTTCTTGCCTCATTATCACATACAGACTAAGACTAAGGCCTAAATGTGTAATTCACATGGACACAATGATGCTCTGTGCTAAACACACTCTCCACACACAGAGACACTGTCTCATTTCCATACTCCTGTGGGTTTTTTTGTCATTCCAGTGATCTACTTCCTGGCTGGTTTTAGTCAGGTTGTACTTGTGTGAGTGTCTGCTACTTGGGTAGTGATATGATCAGCAGAGTCAAATAGAGTTCACCCAATGAGAACAGGTGGATATGCCAGGACTGTCATGTCCCAGCACCTTCACAGGAAAGCTGACACACATACACAAATCCACTCACACACATACAAAAGGAAACAATACCCTTTGTATTCAATGCTATGTTAAAAAATGTGAAAGATTTTTAATCTTTAAAGAATGGAGTTGTGAAAAAATTATGTTTGCTACCAGGAAATAAAAAAGTGCCTTTGAGTTTTTTTTTTTTTTTGTTTGTTTGTTTTTTTTGTAGTGTGTATGCAAACTACATCTAATGTTTCCCAATGTATTCCCACCCTTCTGTGCCAACATTTCCTTGATCTATTGCACAAAAACCTGCTGATTTTTTTTAGGGCACAAGATCATGTATTTGGACAACACATGAACCCATTTCCCGCATGATCCTCGTGTCCTTGGAGTTTTCTGGAAGTCCCCCTGTGAAAGCTGAGAAGTGCTGTGTCTCTTATTTGGTCAAGGCTTCATTCCCTTGGCCCATCCCCATCAAAGGCCTTCTGTTTGGGGGGTAAAAGAATCCAATTTCTGGGCCTCCCACAACCAAGCCCTATAGAGACCTGGAGAGAAGGACCTAGATCAGGGAGGCGCTAAGTGAGTGGGGGCCAAGTGGGAGAGCCTGGGGAGTGAGTAGAAAGAACTACCCGAATAATGGTTCCCTCGCTGGAGAGAAGAGGAATGTCTTGTAAGGGAGAGGAGAGGAAAGAGCATTTAGATGAGAGGGATATTTGTGCATGAGTGTGTATTATTTGTTGGAAGAGATGAGTGTGTGTGTGGACTTTATTTCCCCACCGTGCCTCCATTAGGGAGACCCTGGAGAGAAATGCATTCAGCACTTCATTCATTATACTCAGTCAGCTGTCGTCTGTGCATTTACACACACACAGATGTGTACCGAGTCACCAATGTATGATCACAACCTCGTACGTGTAACAGACACACATTATTGTGTCTTTCACACATTAAAAACATGTCACTGATATAGACAGTCTGGGTAGCTGGAGAAATTCTCAATGGGACCACCAAGGAACCAACTGTATGCACTCAAAACGCAGCTTCTTCTTATAAACCCACAAGAACAAACACTTAAAGACTTTAAGACCAGTCTGTAGAATAAGCTTCAATATCTAAATATGCATAGAGATTTGGGAAGGAAAAGTCAAATGATTTCATGGACATTTCTCAAAGGAAATGCCCCAGATTTTGAGTCGATCTCCACAGGCTGTAAGATTAACCAGAATATTTAATGTCATGAAGAAGTATATCTGTATGGTATTCGTCTGCAGGGGATCTAAGCCATAGATATGGCTCTGATGCATATGCTTGCGCACCTAAGCTGTGGTGGCTGAATAGAAGGAGGGAGGGAGGAATAGAGGGAGACGTTTCTGCCAAATGTTATATTGTGAACAGTGGTGGACTGGCCATCGGGACCACATGAACATTTCTTGGTGGCCAGGCCGCTAAACTGGCCTGTCGGTTTGAGCTTTAAATAAATAATCCGTCATGCCTGATGTCCCTTCGAAGCTCATGAAACTCACAGACGCTCATTTTCTCAGCTTTGGTACATTCGGTGTTTGCATAGGCATAGTACACAATATTCTGTGGATCTCCAAAAATCAGTGAAAATGCTTAAAAATCCTGGCAATACACTATGGAGCGCTATGCTCGGAAAAGGTCTGGCAGTCAATGAGTTAAATACAGAAAAAAAATTGCAAGGCATCAACGGAAAATTAAAATCACTATCTAATTAGTCACAAGCGGATTAACTTGCAGCATTGAGCAGAAAACAATTAATAAGTGGCATTATGATTTATCCACCACAGGAAGATCAAACTTTTACAACTTTGAAATACACCAAAATATGGCTGAAACAAAAAAAGCAGTGATGACAATAAACTCGGAATACAGATTCAAACTTTGCAATAGAGAAAAGACAATGTCAACACTGCACGAGCAGCTTTTTTTGGTGATCTTTGTTCATATAAGAAATGGAATAATCGCCGCACATGATCACCCAGCCCGTCCCGTTTGGCCTGGTAGAACCCAGCCCCAGTTCGTCTGCTAGTTTGGCTGACCGACTTCATTTCAAGAAGAGTAACTTCACATTATTTTCAAGTTGCCCAACACTGACATATAAAGCTCGCTGCTCACACAAACTCAACACATATTCACAAACTGTTCACACTAAAATGAGCAGAACGTGCGTCTGCATCCTGTTCATTTTCTAACAATTATGCAAGAGCTTGCAGCTCCTTCCCTGGTCTGGATTATCACTCAGGAGGCACAGAAGCAAGGGTAAGAGTGAGGTGGGTGGGTGACAGCAAACGAATGTGAGTGTGAAAGGGGGAATTTATAAGGTATAGGAGGGATGAGGTGTGTATCAGTGGGCATGGTGTATGCAGGTGTACAAGGATTGGTGCTGGAGAGAGTGAATGTCAGAGAATGACAGGAAGGAGGACCGTGCAGGATGGGAGGGATGTGTAGGAAGAGGAGGGTGGGGAGGGAGGGCGTCCAGGGTGCATGTGGAGGAAGAAGTAAGTACGGAGGAGCGAGGTGTGTGTGTGCGTGTGTGGTGTGTGTGCGTGTGTGTGTGTGGAAAGCTCAGGGTGTATGTGGGAGTGAGGAATATGGGCTGGGGGAGGAGGGAGATGTGGGTAAGTGGTTTTATGCACAACTGTACTACTTCCTGATCTTAAGCCAGCAGCTTTGTCCCCTTTCTGTCATTACTGGACAAACTGATTAATCCAGGTGTGTCTGGCCATTGTCCTCGTGGTTACTGAGGTCCGGCACACCTGGATTAATCAAATCATCATTGGGGTCCAAGCTCCGGGTGGCTGCTGGTGACCTCAGTAGTGCACAACAGATCATAGAGACATACAAAAGAAACATACATGGAAAACAGTGACCACAGCTGCACAGGAAAACCTCTATTGATAGCTATAAGTTTACTTCCTCCGCACCAGTAGGTGGCGCACTAACACTTGCTTACTCAATTAGCACTAGCAACATTACAGAACCGGCTAAGCCTTAATTAGTTTCAGCAAATACAGGGTGATCAGAATTATTCGGCAAATGAGTATTTGACCATATCATCCTCTTTATGCATGTTGTCTTACTCCAAGCTGTATAGGCCAAAAGCCTACTACCTATTAAGCATATCAGGTAATGTGCATCTCTGTAATGAGAAGGGCTGTGGTCTAATGACATCAACACCCTATATCAGGTGTATTAGGCAAACAGAATTATTAGGCAACTTACTTTCCTTTGGCAAAATGGGTCAGAAGAGGGACTTGACAGGCTCCCAAAAGTCAAAAATAGTGAGATATCTTGAAGAGGGATGCAGCACTTTTAAAATTGCCAAGCTTCTGAAGCGAGATCATCCAACAATCAAGCGTTTAATTCAAAATAGTCAACAGGGTGGCAAGAAACGTGTGGAAAAACCAAAGTGAAAAATAGCTGCCCATGAACTGAGAACAGTCAAGCGTGCAGCTGCCAAGATGCCACTTGCCAGCAGTTTTGCCATATTTCAGAGCTGCAACATCACTGGAGTGCCCAAAAGCACAAGATGTGCAATACTCAGAGACATGGCCAAGGTAAGACAGGCTGAAAAACGACCACCACTGAACAAGACACACAAGCTGAAACATCAAGACTGGGCCAAGAAATATCTAAAGACTGATTTTTCTAAGCTTTTATGGACTGATGAAATAAGAATGAGTCTTGATGGGCCAAATGGATGGGCCCGTGGCTGGATCGGTAAAGGGCAGAGAGCTGCAGTCCGACTCAGACGCCAGCAAGGTGGAGGTGGGTATGGGCTGGTATCATCAAAGATGAGCTTGTGGGGCCTTTTCGGGTTGAGCATGGAGTCAAGCTCAACTCCCAGTCCTACTGCCAGTTTCTGGAAGACACCTTCTTTAAGCAGTGGTACAGGAAGAAGTCCGCATCCTTCAAGAAAAACATGATTTTCATGCAGGACAATGCTCCATCACACACATCCAAGTACTCCACAGCGTGACTGGCAAGAAAAGGGTCTAAAAGAAGAAAAACTAATGACATGGCCTCCTTGTTCACTTGATCTGAACCCCATAGAGAACCTGTAGTCCCTCATCAAATGTGAGATTTACAAAGAGGGAAAACAGTACATCTCTCTGAATAGTGTCTGGGAGGCTGTGGTTGCTGCTGCATGCAATGTTGATCGTGAACAGGTCAAAACACTGACAGGATCCATGGATGGCAGGCTTTTGAGTATCCTTGCAAAGAGAGATGGCTATATTGGTCACAGATTTGTTTTTGTTTTGTTTTTGAATGTCAGAAATGTATATTTGTGAATGTTGAGCTGTTATATTGTTTTCCCTGGTGAAAATAAATATTTGAAATGGGTAAATATTTGTTTATTGTTAAGTTGCCTAATAATTCTGTTTGCCTAATACACCTGATATAGGGTGTTGATGTAATTAGACCACACCCCTTCTCATTACAGAGATGCACATCACCTGATATGCTTAATGGTAGTAGGCTTTCGGCCTATACAGCTTGGAGTAAGACAACATGCATAAAGAGGATGATATGGTCAAAATACTCAATTGCCTAATAATTCTGCACTCCCTGTATTCAACTTATATGTCCAGGCGGAAAGTGGCCCCTTTACGACCGTCACCCTCATCCTGTTTCATTTTTTGTCCGCTTGAATTTAAGAAATGTAATGCAAGGAAGATGCTATTTCTACACATAGCATCTGAGCTAGCCAATGTTTGCATGGTAATTAAATGTAAATATTTACTTTTAAGACCCGCCAAAATTGATAAAACAATTATTCATATGCTATTTAAAAATGCATGGTGAAATTAATACTTTTATTCTACATCCCTCTGGACGTTCTGTGGATGTATTATTTCTCTAAAAATTGTTGTTTTGATTAAATTGTAACTATTATCTTTAACAGTTAATTTCACTTCACCCCAAAGCAGATCTTTGTCCACTTTGATGTTTTTCAAAAGCAGAGAATAACTGAAGCACTAACATCAACAGAACTAATGCTGCCTAACGGCTGCCCCCCCAAAGCAAGTACTGTAGATGTTTGAGAGGCACAAAAAGGAATATATTCAGCTCCAATATTAATTATAAAAACCTGTGGCCTTCAAGATGTACTTAGTTACATTTTAAATACCTTAAATCCCTAGTTCTTAACCCTAGTCATAAAACACACCCTGAAGCAAGGTACTTCTGACGGTGAACCTACTGACCAATAAGCATTTGATTGGAAGACTTAGAGAAAGGGCATCACAGATGGAGTTGAGCTCTACTGCCTCATCTCTGACTCTGCAGCAGACAATAAAGGACGGAAGACAGTGGAAGGAAGGAGGGATAGACATGTCGTTTTGTGAAAATAAACATATGAAACAAATACCTACTGCGTGCGGGTCGAGTTTCACTGCTCTGACGACTGTCAGCATGGGGCAGGGGGGAAGCGAAATCAAAACCTGAATAAAACACTGAGAGGGAATCACTAGTGAAATACATACGGGGGCTTTTTTAATAGTTATCTCCTGAGTACACAGCAGGTTTGTATATAGCTATGAATTAAATAATAGATTAACAGGTTTAACAGGTTTTCTGTTCAACTTTTTGTGTGTGTGTGTGCTCACATGGGGGGGGGGGGGGGGGGGGGGGGTACAATATTTCCTTATAAAATTACAAAATGTAGTCCAGTGGAGGTATAAAATAACAGTGGAAACGGTCAAACATGAAATGTAAATGAATGCGGGGACGAGTAATTTGAGCAGAACAAATCTTGGGATAATCTTCCACAAGAGCAGAAATGACACAGTTCTGGGAATCCCCTCGCAAACTACACACTGACATGCATGCAGAGAGTTCACCAGAATGTCCACATCCATGCACACAATTCTGTAAACTTTCAGGGTGTGATCATATAAACCTCTTGCATTCGTCTCACTCTCCCACCACTGGGTGTGAAAAAGTATGTCCTATAAATTCCCGTCCGCCCAACAAATACCAGTAAAAGATTTAAACATGCAGTGTATGAACATATAGACAGCAGAGGAGGAATGTGAAATCACAAATCTAAATGACAGTGGATGTAATATCACATATCCCCAAGTATGTATAGAAAAACATTACTCCATATCTTTTCCTATTTCCTTTTAGCACTTGTCCTGTCAGTCTCACCTGAGCAAAAGGGCCTGGGAACATTATGCTTCCTCCTGCTGTGAGTGACAGCTCGTGGCCTCAAGGCAGCCAGCTCTGCCTCCAGGTGAGGTCTGACCATCTCAAGTTTCTGACTCATTCATCTCTTGCCTTCATTTCCGTTCCCTCATTTATTGTAATGCACTTTAGAACTTTGTCACCCGACAGCCTTGCACTGATGCATAACAAAGGACATAGCAAAAAGAAAATATAGTAAAAAAAAAAGCAAAAGTGTGTAATACCATAAATACACAACATTAAGTGAATCAAACACATTATTATACAATTTTAGAAACAAAAAAGTGTACAAAGACACTGACATATATACTGTAATCTAATATAAACCTACAGATATACAACAGAAACATGACACAAGCCCCTAAAAATGTACATGGCTGAGTGGGCCAGAATGTGTCTTTCTGGGTTTCAGAAAGTGGGTGAGTGCGTGTGTGCATATGCGTGTGTGTGCGTATGCATGGGTATGTGTGTGTGTGTGTAGAGCCTCAGGTAGTGGGGTTTCTTTTAGACACAGGCAACCTGTCCAGGGTATACACTGCGTCTTGCCTGATAATAGCTGGGATAGACTCCAGCAACCCCCGCGACCCTGAACTGGATAAGTGGTACAGAGAATAAATGAATGAATAAAGACGTTTACAGTTTAAAAAACAGTGCTTCAAAAACACTAAAGTGTTTAAATAGTACTTTACCTTTCACAGGCTTAAAACTCAAAGCAGAAAAGTTACTTTGACAGAGTTCTCCTTGTGATGCTTTCATGAAAACGTCTTATTCAAACAAGTAATTGGATCTGAGTATTTAGTTCTGTTCAACTATTTACTTACCAATAATTACACTGTACATGTGGTTGTATTTGCACATTATGCTAAGCTATGCTACGTGTGGAGAGGATAGGATAAGTTAGACTTACTGTAGTAAGTATTAGTTTGTAGTTTTTTTTGTTTTTTTTTTTGGTTGTTTTTTTTCGTCAGAGTAGGCCAGGGTGAGAGGATGACTGTCACTTTGTTTTAGCTAGTCAGTTAGTCTCCATTACTTTAGTAAAAGCACACAGGATGAACTATGAGCAAATGAAACAAAGGGAGACAAGGATCATGTTCTCAGCCATTAAAATATAACTGCCAAAAAATTAGCTCTGAGAAATGTGTAAAGTGAAACGGCCGACTTCAAGCCATTCATTTCCTGGGGTCTCCGGGTAAATATTATGAACCTTACTTGTGAATTCGGAGCCCACTATCCATCACAACTTACACTGGCCAAGTTTGAGCTCACTGTTACTCCAGTACCAACCTAATTAGCTTGAGAATCATATTCTTTACTGTACAAATGTGTGTGTGTAACTGTGCAGTCATGCTGTACCCCTGCCAACATCAATGGCAGAGCAAAATATTGCCTCACTCCAGGATGCTGAGTTCCTGTAACTGCAAAAGGGTGGCAGAGAGCCAAACCGAATGTTCACAGATACACAAACATCACAGAGATGTATGCATCTATACACAAATATAGACCTAAATTATACAGAGCAGGTGTTAAATTACATCTTCAAACTGATTGATGCAATTACAGTATTTGCTCACACTTCATGGTGGTGATTAAGTCATAAAACATGTTCACACTTCTCATGCACCTGTGTGTTTGGTAAAAATAGTCTTGCAACAACGAAAAGTGCAAGGCACCCAAATGCAGTCACAATACGTCGCCATACATCCAATCCATGCCGGAAGTCCCAAGTAGAAATTTCTTCTTCATGTAACTTACTAGAATATAACCCTAACCCTTCCCCTAACCCAAACCACCCGACTTCACCATATGCTTCTGTTTGCAAGCCGCAGGTAGTTACTCTTTTTTTGTGTGTTTTTCCCCCTTTTTCTCCTCTCTTCTCTTGAAAAATAATCGTTGGATCGGGAAGCTGGCTTTCTTTTTCTTCTCAATATATTTAATACAAAAGTATCTTTTTATTTTTTTTTTTTTTTTTTTTTTTTTACTCTTATCTTTTTTATTATTTTTCATTTTTTCCTTCTCCTTCTCATTCTTCCTCAGCCGTTCGTTTATACCAGTTTTTTCTCCCTGTCTTCCCTTTCAGTCGTCCCTCGGTCATTTTTTTTTTTCTTCTCACTTTTCTGTCTTGTTCTCTTCTTTTTCTTTTTTTTTTCTTTTTTTCTTTCTTTTTTTTTGTTTTTTTTTTTTTTTTTTTTCTTTTTTTTTTTTTTTTATTTTTTTCTTTTATTATCTTTTATTTTTGCTTATGTTTTTTGATCTTCTTTGTTTTTGGTGCCTTTATTATTTCCCCTTTTCTTTTTCTTTCTTTCCTTTCCCTTCTCCTCCTCCTTTTATAAATTTGATTGTTTACCCCTACCCAAAATTTATTTTTTTTTTTCCTTTCTCCCCCACATCCCCCTCCTAATACAGCAGAAATAAACATGTTACCATCCTGGTTCAAAAATAATTTTTAGGTTTAATAGGTCAAGTTTACCTTCATGTCAACTGTGAGGGGGTGAATTCTTTTTATAATTCATCCATTTAGATGTTATCTAATCTTGAAATTACCAAGCGGCAACCTCCGGTGGCTGACTACATCTAGCTACCTGGAAGAAGTCATTATTTGTAGTTCTCTTTTGATCCTCTGGGGGCTGGGTGCAAAACAGAGCAAATCCCCATAGACTCCCACGTTAAGAACACAAAATTTACAGCAGAAATAAACATGTTTACAGCCTGGTTCAAAAAATCATTTTAGGTTTAGTAGGTCAAGTTTACCTTCATGTCAGCTTTGAGGCGGGTGATTTTTTTTTATAACTCATCCGTTTAGATGTTATTTAATCTTGAAATTACACATAATTAAGGGCGTGTCGTTTTGATTGACATGCGGCAGACCGGAAGCCCAGCCTGCCGACTGGTGGCTCCTAGTTAGCTCCTTGGTAAGGTCTCAGTTTGTTGCAGAGTAGCACAATGGCAGCTTTTAGTCAGATAATAGCAAGTCTACACGTGTCTTCCCACCGCTTAGGGGGCTAATCTTCATTAGCTCCTGTTAGTTTCAAGTTAGCTCTGTTACCGTTTAGCCCAGAGTACATTAGCTGTCAATCATTTGCCCCGCTGCTCGGAGCAGCCTTGCCTTTGCCCATTTTAGTATTTTCCGGGAGTGACGACACACGTGACACAGTAAGATGGCGACGGTGGGACACGCGCAACTGGCTTAACTTTTAGCTCTTCAGAAACCAATGAGTCACGTGAGTGGAAGGTTCATCCCTCTCTATTAACAGTCTATGGAATTACACATAATTAGGGTCGTGTCCTTTGGAGTGACAGGCAGCAGACCAGGTGCTGATTTTAGCTGTGGAGTCTAATAGTTAGCTCCCTGCTTATTCCCAGGAAGGCCTCAGCCTGTAGCACAGTTGCACAACAGTGGGTTTTTGCTGGTCAACAGCAACTCTGAGCGTGTTTTACCTTTTACCTACAGCGGGGGAAAAAGGGACTGAACACGTCAACATTTTTCTCAGAAAATATATTTCTGATTGAGCTATTGACTCGAAATTTTCACCAGATGTTGGCAGCAACCCAAGTAATGCACACATACAAAAAAATCCTGACATTTATGTCCATAAATCCAGTTATGTGTAAAATAGTGAAATGTCACAGGGAATAAGAATTGATACGCTTACTGAAATTTATTCAATGCTTAGTGTAAAAACCTTTGTTGGTGATTTCAGCCTAAAGATGCCTCCTGTATGGAGAAACCAGTCAAGTAAATTCCCCAGGTGTGATTTTTCCATTCTTCCACACAAACTGCCTTCGAATCTTCAAGGTTCCAGGGGTCTCTTCTGTGAACTCGAATCTTCAGTTCATTTCGGGTTGGGTGATTGACTGGGCCATTCTAGCAGCTTTATTTTCTTTTTCTTAAACCAGTTGAATGTTTCCTTGGCTCTGTGCTTGGAATTGTTGTTTTGCTGAAAGATCCAGCCTCTTTTCATCTTCAGCAGCTGGCAGCAGATTCTGCTCCAGCATGTCTCTACTTTTCTCCTTTCATTCTTCCTTCAATGATATGAAGTCTGCCAGTACCACATACTGAAAAACAGCCCCCACCATGATGTTCCCACCTCCAAACTTGTGTTGCTACTGTGGGTTTTTTGGCTCAAGTCTGGTGCCATTTCTCCTCTGAACGTGTTGTGTCTTATGACACTGGAAGAGTTCCGTTTTGGTCTCATCTGACCAGACTGTCTTCCATGAGTGTCATAGGTTTGCCCAGATGTTGTACTGCAAACTTCAAACGAGCATCAACATGCCTTTTCTTCAGAAATGAAGTCTTGCGTGGTGTGCATGCATGAAGGCCATGGCGGTTGAGTGCATTACCTCTTGTTTTCTCTGAAACAACTGTACCTGCTGATTCCAGGTCTTTCTGAAGCTCTACATGAGTGGTACTGGGCCTTTGGAAAACAAATAAATATGTATGTTGTAAAGTGAGTGAACTTAACAAAGGGCAGCAGCTACGTGGCTGCATGACTGACTGGGTCCAGCTATACAGGTGCAGGCTGCAATATCCACCTCTCCATCCCCCATAACCACCACCCAAGCCTTTTGACAGAAGTCATGCTGACACTGGCTTGGTTGAACATCCGCCTTTATGTACACTAAACTGCTGTGTTTGTGTCGGCTATCAAAACATAGCCAACTGTAAGTATCTAAGGGCACAGTCTCATGGATTTTCTCAAACAAACTGCTTGAACGATCTGGATTCTTGCAGCAGGGGTCTTACAACTCTGCGCAATCTCATGGTTGTTTTCAGAAATGTTTTGAGGACGAAACCGTCGTCATCACGCCGTGACACAAGTAGAAAGATATGGCAAAACTCCAGTCCAGCTGACGGCGTCACCACCTGTAAGAGTGCGATGTCTGTCACTAATAGACAATCTATGCACATACTTGCATCGAGCATGCTGACCGAGAGAGAGCCAGCATGAAGTTCCGAGAAACGTGTCCACTGTGTCTCATTACTCAGTGTGCATGAGGGATATCTACTTTGGGAGAAGGGAGTTCCGGGGAGAGACAAACAACCGCTGCCAGAGATCCAACACCACCGCTTTTTCCCTCTCTTCCTCCCCGCCCCCTTGTGCCAAATGTTACAGACTTTCCAATCATGCAGCCAGCCTTTTCCAATCATTCCAGACTTTTGGCACGGTAGCACGACAAAAAAAATACAGATCTAATCCCTTTTCTGGCTTGAGAACGTTTTAATCGTGACAAGTGTCCATGTGGCCCTACCCTAAGTCTATGGCATTTATGTTTACCACTATTGACTCAACAAAGTAGGAAAATATTTTGCTAGTGGCAACATTAGGCCATTTCATCATATTATCCTCCCAGTTTAATGTCATAGCAGGGTAACGAAGTAAGAAAACACATTCTTTTATAAGAAATGAATAAGAACACTACCATTTTAGAGACATTACTATTGAATGTAAATGAATGCAGATGTTACTCGATGGAAGCGTTTCATTGATTGACTGCGGAACTATACCATGAATGTCCATGAAACTTGTCTATAAAACATGGCAAAAAATGTCAAAATCGTGTCATCAGCACCTTAATGGATAGGTTTCTTTTTTTCAACCTGGGCTTTATTTCTAGGAGTATATACGTGCATTTACTCATCAGTACAGTTTCTGCATCACTTTGAGTCCTTCGAAAGATATTACGCTGAGTCGCCCCTATGTGTTCCTCCAGTAAAATGGGAGATACGGGCAGCCATTACATAATTATCTGCAGCAAAACTCTTTGATTTTCGCCAATACTTCAAGTAGAATGAACGAACGAACGAGTACCATTGTCCCGAGTTCAGGTTTAGCTTTCCGTTAGTTATCAGGGTGTACTACACACTTTTCGGGGCCGCACGTTCATGATGTGCGCTTCTGTAGTACAGCTGAGAAGAGCAGCTCGCTACCCAGACAACAACAATAACACAATTTGCAAAACTCTGAACTCACAGGACATTACAGTAGTGCTTGTTCGTTCGTTCATTCTACTTAAAGCATCAATGAAATGAAGGAGTTTTGCTGCAGATAATCTCTGATATAGTGGCTGCCCCGTCTCCGCCATGATACTGGACCTTCACCGAAGGGCGTCTCAGCATAATCTCTTCCGAAGTACTCAAAGTGATGCAGAAACTTTACCGGTGAGTAAATGCACATATATACTCCGAGAAATAAGGTCCAGGTTGAAAAAAAGAAAGTTATCCTTTAAGTCTTATGTTTTAGAGTCAAAAGAAACATAAACTTCAGTACAACTGGTATTTCAAGTTTCTGCTTTCTGGCCAGCTTTTGCATGATCAATTAAAGCAAACACCTTCTGTCCACTGTTTCCGCTCTGTCCTGCTCCAATCCGCTCCGCTGCACTCCAGTCCGTCTTACCAACGGGCTGCAAAAACTGACTCAGCATCAGTCCGCCAGCCCCCTCTCCATTCAGCCACAAAACAGGCAAAATTAGTGGTTCTTCGTCAATGTTTTCAGGTGACACTTGTTGAAGTTTTGACAGGCTCTAACGAGTACCTACAGTATGGTGAAGTAGCCTACTTTGCAGGGTCTATGTACTGTATATGGCACGTTGAACACAAGGTCTATACACTTTGTCCAATTTGACTGTAATTCCGAAGTCACACAAGATGCAATATTATTTCATAAAACGGTCTTTATTGAGATGCTACAATATGAACTATAAATTTTATACACATCAATCAAGTATTTCTGTGGTAGATGTAAAAAAAAAACTTTAAAAAACTGGATGTTTACATTCATTGAGCTTTGGAACTTCCTAAAAACGGAGTCAAGCGGACCAGAGCGGACCAAAAAATAGAGGTGATTTGTATTTTTGGCGGAGGCCAACAGACCTGAGCGGACGTGGTGGAGAGAAAACTAGCAATGGATTTGCTGCATCATGCGGAGCAGAGACAGTGGACAGAGTGGGTAAGTCAGGTGATTATACAGTTTAACCTCTACTTGATTATTTGACAATCTGCATCAGCATTTACAGCAGCAGTGGGGAACCCTGGTCCTCAAGGGCCAGTGTCCCTTCAGGCTTTCCATTTCTCCCCACTCCAGCAAACCTGATTCAAATCAAATGAATCTAACAGCCAATCAAGTTCTGCACAGAGACTCATTGATTTGAATCAGGTGTGTAGGAGCAAGGACAAGTGGAAGACCTGCAGGATGAGGGCCAAGGTTCCCCATCCCTGGTTTACAGAGTTTATCCAACTTCACAATTTTCTGTGGAGTGAGGCATTTTTAACGTGGAATTGTCTCTTATCTACTGAAGTCTATAGAAACCTGTTTTAAATCATTTGACAAAAATTGTGGGTTCTTTATTCTCTCCGACCATTCAGTTTGTCTTTGCATTCATTTTTTTTGTTATAACAAAATGGCTCCTTTAAAAGATCCCAGAATTTTTGGTAAATGCAATCTTATTATTAATGACATGCACTGACCAAAGATGTGAAAATGAGACCAAAGCCAAAAGAAGGAACACTCTGCAGGTCAGTACAATGAGGTAAAGAGGACAGATAAATAGATTGATTTCACTGCTCTACCAATGCCTTCAACCCTCCCTGCCAGCTGGCCAGACAAAAGCAGAGACTTCTGGTGTAGATTTATTACCAGTGTTGGGTCGAAACTGGCCCCACATCAGAATAGCCTCTTACTAAACTATTAATAATAATGCTGTTGGACTGTGTGCCGAGGATTCTGGCAGTCTTGGTGTGTCTGGCTTGCCCTCTCTAATCTGTTCTCCTTCAGCAGTAACACACATGCACAGACAGACACACGAAAGAACCAGAAGCATTTCTAAAGACCCACACACTTGCACGCATACACATGGATATGGACACACACACAAACACCCTCTACCTCCTCTTCCTCACTTGGCTCATGATGAACTGACCAAAACACACAGAGGCTCAGGAGTTAGCGCATGATGACTAAAACTGTGTCTCATTCATCACCCTCTTTTTAGCCCTCTCTCCTCCCTCTTCACCAGCCATCATGAATACCACTTGTAAGAAAACCTATTACTACATATCTTCACACACATGCACAGTGAAAATGCATGTAAAGTATGAACAACCATCTTTACTTTTGTAGAGAGGTTGGTTAACACTGAAATTTACTCATTGTACCCTGTTCATAGTATTTTGGCTCAAGTGCTTGTATTGAAAATGTACACAAAGAGGGTTTTTTTTCTCTCTTCTTTGTGAGGATGCTTAATGGTCTGAGGCAAAACAGACCATTTACATGACCATCTACAGTCCGAAAGCACTTTTGGAGTTCCTATAACCTTTAAGGCAGGGATCCCCAATTCCGGTCCTCGAGGGGCCGGTGTCCTGCAGGTATTATGACCTGCCTGGCTGCTTGAGGACAAGCTCTGCACAAGTTTGCTAATTACCCACCGATTGGAGTCAGGTGTGTTGCAGCAAGGGAGCTCCTAATACCTGCAGGACACCGGCCCTCGAGGACCGGAATTGGGGATCCCTGCTTTAAGGGATCCAGGCCATTTTTTTGCGTATTCGGACATAGGAACTAGGGACCTTGGCCCTCAGTTCCTATAACCTTTTTAGCTCCTACTCCGAGGTAGGGTCTTTTCAGGGTTCCATAGGAACTGAAATACATAGATGGTTGGCGATTAGAAGAACTGGCATGCCGCACCCCTTGCATGATCTCTGCTTCTTCTGGCCCCGCCATATTTAAAAAGTCCTACAGCTGTTTACCTGTTTAACTGTTTTCCGAGATCGTAGTAACAACAACTACCTATTACAATAGGAGTGTACCAATTCATTATTAATTCAATCACAATGGTACGCGTCCCGAATCGATAACTTTTTTTAATCGAAAAAAGCAAAAAGCCAAAAGCAACTATCTTCATAATAATTTAATGACCCAAATACAGCTGCAAAGTGTGGCAGTAGAATCTGCGGCTTCAACAAAAGATAAACAAGACGTCACATGATACATATGACCATGATAAGGGGAAAGCTGGTAAGTTAGCTTTTATAATAGCTTTGAATAAAAGAGATGGACAACTCTGGAAAATTGTGTCAGTGCAATCTGCGTCTTTAGTGGGCGAACCCCAGTCGCACTTCAGCGAAAGGTAAACAAGACGCTAGCAGGGCAGCTTTCCAACGGGGGGCTGTTCCATTACGTGATAGAAACAACCGTGATGATGGAAAGCTATTAAGCTAGTTTTTATAATAATTTGAATAAAAGAGATGAGAAACCTCAGTTTTGTATTAGATCTGCTGGGGCATAAATTTGTCACTGTTGCTGACACTGTTTGTTTCAAACATGGTCCCTACCAAGGTCCTCCCTCATGTGCGAACGCAAACTGATGGGGAAAGGTAGTTCTTTTTACTAAACTCCTGATGGGAAGTTATAGGAACTGCGTTCCTAGAACTCTCTGTCCAAATGCACCTATACTTCCACTAGTAATACTGTACATTAATGAGGCTTTTGAAACCAGAGCCGAAACAAGTGCAAAATTATGCATGTCGACTTGAGGTCAAATATTTAACCTTTTATTATATGTAAAGCTGAATGGACATAATGATATTCAATTCAATTCATTTTTATTTGTATAGCATCCATTCATGACAATGTCACTTCAGGGCGCTTAAACAGACAGAAAAGTTCAGGTCAGATTCATAATAGCAGAGCTAAGGAAACCAACAGATTGGATCGAATCTTGACATGACCCGGTCCAATCCCCCATCCTGATAACAAGTTTCCCAGAAATCAAGGATAGGGTCACATGGACACTTTTGTGACAATTAAAATGTTCTCAAGTACAGAAAAGGGATTAGATCCATATTTTTTGTGACATGCGACCTCACCAAAAGTCCGGAAGAGGCCATCGGCACGATTGAAAAGTCTGTGTTTGATGCAAGGGGGGCAGGGGGGGAAGAGAGGGGAAAGAGGGGAAAGAGGATGGTGTTTGATCTCTGGCAGCGGTTGTTTGTCTCTCGCCAGAGCTCCCTGTCGACACTTCTCCCGAAGTAGACATCCTTCATGCGCACCAAGTAATGCTGGCTCTCTCTCGGTCAGTGTGCTCGACGCATGTACGTGCATAGATTGTCTATTAGTGACAGACATCGTACTCTAGCAGGTGGTGACGCCACCAGAGGTGTCAAAAATAGGCAGGAAGTAGAAAGTAGAAATCCTCTCCGGCAGTTTTCCACAGATCAGGGGTCTCATTTATAAAACTTTGGGTAGGATCTTTACTAAAAGTGTACATATGCCCAAAACCAAAAGTTTGCGTACGCCAAAAAATATTCAGATTTATAAAACCATGCGTACACAGATTCAAGCAATTTCCCCTTTATAAAACACACTTTTCCTGGAAGTTTGCGCAGGTGAATTTAGCTCGTATTCCACCCCCTACACGCCCACACCCTACCATAAATGGTCAATGCAAAGTACCTCATGGATGTTTCTGCATATAAATGAGCCAGCTGATCTGAGGCATTTAAAACTGAATCGTGGCGACCAAAAAGACAATAAAATGCAATTTCACGTAGACTGAAGTGGAGGTGCTTGTTGGTGAGGTGGAGCCTCACAAAATCAATTTATTTGGGCGTCACAGGAATCACAGATAAACGTAAGTCTGCTGAGTGGCTGCAGGTTGTTGTGGCGGTGAATGATGTAACAGAGGTCTGTTCCAGAAGTCGCTGTGGAGGAAACGCTGTGGAGGAAACGCTGTGGAGGAAACGCTGTGTCAGAGCGACTATGTGCAGAACTCAGAACACTTGTTTGGTGTGGTGCAGCGATGTCGCCCCTCCCGTGTCCTCCCTCGCCTGCAAACACCTCCGCCAGTCTTTGGTGAGGTTAATGGCTCCACCACAGAGCGCGCTGTGGTCAGCAAAAGTAAATGTGATTATTAGCCAGTCATCATCATTGGGCCAGGAAATCCTGAAAACGCACTCCCTTCTAATTTTCCCATCTGTAGATCCTCCAGCAGCACCGATGCAGCATTAGTGTCCCCACTGTATTAATATGTTTATACATCAATCAGTATGACTGCTGCGCACCTTGTCAGAATCTATGTATCAATGTGGTAAATATATAACCATGATGATCATTGGTAGATGAAGATGATGGTGAGAAAACTTTGATGAAAAGTTAATTTAACATAGCCTATAAGTTTGCTTACGGACCTTTTTATTTATTTGAAAGGTTCTTATAGTTTCAGCTCACCTGCAGCATAAATAACGCTGCTGGTTTGAATCCTTTAAAGCCAATACGATTGAAACTTGACATGAAGGGGAAAATAAATGTTTGAGTGTGACAGGACAAAACCAGAGCCCACACGGGGATCGATCTCAAGTCTTCTGTGTAAAAGTCATGTGTACTAACCACTCTGCTGAAGAAGAAGCTGGCAGGCAAGCAGCCAGGGAACAATATCTGTTAGATACAAATGACAGGACCCCGGTGCTGCCAGTAGGGGAATCATGATGCAGTCTGGTTTCAGTTCCCCACCTCACCATCTGTGTCGCCAGTTTCCCCAGTCTCCAAAACCTGCATACACATGGGTCAGAGTTAACGTGGGAGACCGCACATTTTCCCGTCAAGTTTGCTTTTTATAAATCACAACTTTTGCGTGAAAACTGGTGTACACCAGTTTCAGGCCCCATTTTGTGCGTACGCAATGTTTATAAATGAGACCCCTGGGCATGAAAAAGTTCCCCTTTCAGCCGACTGCCAGCCACTTACCAGCCACTTACCAGCGACTTGTCTGCTAATTCAATCACACAGAGAAACGCCTGTGTGCCTAGGGGGAAACAATTTCAGAGCATAAATGAATGCCCAGAACAAGGACATTTCCACACGCCAAGTTTGGACTCCGTACGTGATGACGTATTTGCGGGACAAATCGTACAGCCAGTGATAGTGCAGTAATGGTGCACTATTAGTGCACCACTTCTGGCAGAAAAAGGAGGAACTTTTTCATGCCCGCATCTGTATCACAGAACCAGCTGAGTTTAAATTATTGAGGTTTTAGCAGACCCCAGGGTTTGACATTAGGATCGGACTGCTGCGCCCTGAAATCCAAACACCTGCTTTTTACTGACGCTGTCAGCCTGATGTGGAGGAGAGACGGCCACACGTCAAGTTGAGAGGGTGGTTGGAGGTGGACGCAGCTGTGCGATGCTTTGATATTCTGTTTATCAATATTTTCTGCAATATAAAACTGATCCGTGTCAGTCTGATTTGGTTCAGCTGCAGTGCGCAGACGAAGCACGTTTGCCTCTGATTAATCACCTGGCATCTGCAAGCTTTTCTGGAGTAAACCAGAAAAAAGTGTTATAGATAACATTGATTATTAAACAAATAGGGTTTTCTTTTTTTGTAAATATGAGAATTGTAGTTATTTGCACTTTGTCAAACGACAGTCATGGCTTCAAAGCTTACAAGTGGTCCACTCCGACCGCCACTAACGTTTTGAAAAGTCGGATGCATTTAATGTGTCCTTTTGTAGTGTCTTCTAATCTAAAATTAGACCTAAACTCAGATGGAGTAAAGGCAAAGCAAGAGGAGGATGGTGTACTGTAAACAGCTCTAGGTCGCTCTAGGTACATCAGTGTACTCTGGTTTATAAAGATAACCCCTTGGCAAAGGGGTAAAGGGCAAATCATTGTCGCTTTCATAGTCTGACATAGTTTTCCTCATTCATAATAGGCTACCAAGTATTTGTTCTGTGTTGTAAACAGCTAATAAATTTTGCGAGGCATGGTCCCAATTGATTTCTGTTTCCAGGTAACGGCTTGCGCAGCTCCGTGGCAGAGTAATATCGGCCAAAAAATAGTCCGAATTTAAATCAAGTTCTGACATATGGCTGGGATGTTTTAAAATTCTTGAAATAGTCTCACAAAACACATACATACTTTTTCTAGCTAAAAAACCTTTGGTGAATGGCGCACCCATACAGCTTCAGAACCCATACACCCATACAGCTTTTCTCCAGTACATTACCGGCTGTTTCTCAGCGCAGGAAGCTCAGTGACAGTAGAGATGCTGTTGCATCAGAGCTGCAGATGATGAATGTTTCACACAACTTCATGTCCAAAAACCTGAACTATCCCTTTAAGCATGGTCAAACTCTTCCATAAAAATACTGAGACGTGAGACTTGGACACTGTCAATGCAAATAAAAGTAGTAGTGACCTTTATTTAAGACCATGCAAGTCAGTTGAGAACAAGTTCTCATTTACAATGACGACCTGGCTAAGAGGCAGCAAATAAAACTAGAACCAATTAGGTGAACATGGGTCAGAAAGAAAAGGGAGTTTTTGGTTGATAAAACAAAATCCATACCATGTAAGAATTCATACTAAAGGACTATTTCTTAAAGTTATTTCTGCTGATTGCAAGCAAAATCGCATACCTGTTTATTAGGTGCTGCAAATTCTATCTCACATTACTGTGTTACAAGTACAAGCTGCAGTCATACTGTATATCATCCTTTAGGAAGAAAGTCCACTTTTACATATGGTACACCCTCAATATGCAGAAATGCAGTGTGATACAGCCATTGTGCAAACAAACACACACACGCTCAAAATACACGTTCTACAAATTGTCAAAAAATATCAAAGCACCTCTGAAGAATGCAAGAGTGGACTGATCATTACAGACAAGCACACACTCACACACAGAAACTCTAGTGGTTTCCAGTGGAGCAGAAATACCATTATACAGTTAACTGTACATTACAAATGGGCTGCCAACTGTCTCTGGAGTATCACATGACCACCAATGCCTCCTACAATTGGCTGGCAGGAGGAACGGTATGAGTATCAGGTTAGCGATTGATTGGGTGATGTGTGGTGGAACAGATGGAACAGAGAGGAAGTGTATTCCCAGGAAACCACACCAAACCTATGGGTTTTTCCACAGGCAGCAGAAGTGGACACACACACACACACACTAACTAGACAATTCCTAAATCTACACCTCTCCTTCTCTGACTGGTTCAGGCTCTTCCTGTCTCTCTCTCCAGCCCTCACAGGCTATTCAGTTCTGCATAGATCTTCATTATGTTTAATTACCTACTCAGGTTTCACTGGAATGAATCCACATGTGAGTGAGTTGGAGGGCATTCTTTTCCCTTCCAAATTCCCAAACCATTTTTTTTTTATCTAGAAAGTACAATAAATTAACAAAAGTCAAAAAGCAGGATTGACATATTTTTCCATAGCAAGATTTATGCCTGTGCTTAACGGGAAGAACAATGCTTCGCCTTAGCGAGATTCATAATATTACTAACAGAAAACAACAAACACGGCTGGTGTTTTTTTTTTTCTGTTTTTTTTAAAGGGGTTATAATAAAAGAGGACTTTGTTCAGAAGAAAAAAAAAAGTCTAACAAAATAACCAAAGTGTCATACAGTAGCTAGCATAAAGAATGACAAGAAAAAATTATGTATAAACAGAATAAGATTACCATCTGTAAATTAAAGATGGTTAGAGAGCAAAGTACAGGTCTCTACCTCTCTTTAGGAAACCCTCCTCTCTACTGTCATTAGTATTTTAGCAAAAGGAGAGACATTTTTCACCCCTGAGCAGTAAGTATCATCTTTTTATCCCTCTATCTTCTTCATCACACACAGAATCTCATTTGTCAAAATTTCCTTGTGTGAGACTGTTGGGAAACACTGTAGTAGTCAGAGTATTGCTCAATAACATGGCAGGCAGACAATTTACCAAGATTGATCTAAGCTCAACTTCAGAAAATACAATCATTTTGTTTCTTTTGGTGACCAAGAATGAGTTTTATGATTTACTTGAGGAAAAATTAGCTGGTTGTGCTGTATCTCCTGTTTCTTGATTCATCCAACAGCACCATTTTTCCTTCCTTAAGCTCTCTTATGCTGTGGATATTTATGTATAAGTGTTTGCAGGTGTATGATATACATGTGGGGTGTACAGGGTGTGTGTGAGAGAGAGAGTATGATCAGGTATGTCTATACTTCTTATGTCAAATGATTTTCATTGTTTTAATTATAAAAAGCACAGTGCACTTCTTCCTGTATAAAAAGTGCTAAATTAATAAAACTTTTGATTTGATATGCCAACCCATTCAGAGTTTGAAAATAGTATTTATTACAAATTTTAAAAATGCTGTACCTGTTGCTCCCCACTTTTTAAAATGTGAAACAGTAGACAATAGTTAATCTACTGTTTTGGTTCAAATTTAACCTACTAAACTACTACTGTATATGTGACTCCTCGTGGACTGCTAGTATAGAGTATCACCCACAGTTTTGAATTCAATTTATCTACAAACATCCGAGGGCTTTACAAAAATAATTATAAAATCCAGCTGTTGAGCAATAACTCATCAGATAACAACACTGCTGGCTGAGCGGTTTGTGGTGTGTTCTGTTGTGAAATTTGAGGGAAATGATTTTGCTGATGTCAAACTGTAAAGTAGATAAGGACAGGCCATTTTATGGTACAAACTAGAACAAAGGAATCAGGGAAAATTCATTTTTAAAAAGATATCTTCACACAGGGAAATGTCTTCGGTTGTTACCCAGAACAGCAGAAGTTTGGCTTTTTACCCTTTATTCTAGTTCAAAACAAAACATATAATATGAAAAACAAATTATCAAAAAAGTGAAAATCTGCTTATTTCATTGACTGTAATTCCTCCAGGTGATAGCTACTCTGAAAAACTCTTGTAATTTCTAATAGCATGCTTTGGAGTATGAGCTGCATTATAACAGCATTTCAAGGCGCTATACCTGATTTTGCACATTTTTGAACCATGAGTGAGATCAGTTTAGTTTGATCTGTAAGCCCCGCCCGTAACTGTTTTCCCCCAGTTAGAATTGCTCCTACTCCCTCTTACAATCTCCTCCCAATCAACGTTCATGAAATATCACGCACCACCAGTGTTGTATAAAGTACCCCAAAGCCATACTTGCAGTAAAAGTAAAAGTACCTTACTAGAAAATGACTCAAGTAAAAGTGAAAGTCGTCTGCTAAAATTTTACTTGAGTAAAAGTAAAAAAGTAGCTAGTATCTACTGTACTTAAGTATCAAAAGTAAAAAGTACTGTTAGTAAAACGCAATCAGAAATTTGAGTTTAACATTTTCTTTATTTCTGTTTAGTTTAGTTTTTAAGTTTTAATTTGCAACGTGTAAAGGAGCTTCAGTACCTCCTTACATAAACCCAACTATATAAACAAAATACACACAAACACATCCTTACAGACCTGTGTGCATGCCAACATTCATACCCCGTGCATTCAATATAAAATCATTCCTAATAAACTGTTGGTGCTTGGAGGTGATGCAAGCAAACAAAAAACTTGATTGGTTGAACTTTAACATGACTGCAGTGCGACAGCACATGGACTGTCCATCTAGTCATTACTGAACCATGAAAAACTTTTTGTTTAACCTCAAAAGGTTGTTTCTCAAAATGGCAAGAACTCAATCTGGCTCTTCTTGGACTGAAGACCAGATCAGCGATGCTAAACAGCCTTTCACCTGCTGCTGAGGCAGGAAAGGTGTGTTTCGCTTCAGAGACAGCTGCACAAGGCTGCTACTAGTCCCACTACAGCAAAACAAAGATTGTCCATTGGCTATTACGTTCCTTGTTATTTTGTAACGAGTAACTAAAATGCTCGGGTAAATGTAATGGAGTAAAAGTATTGATTTTTCTTGGAAAATGTAGTGAAGTAAAAGTAAAAGTCATCAGAAATAGAAGTAGTAAAGTAAAGTACAAATATGAAAAAACACTACTTAAGTAAAGTAACTAAGTATTTTTACTTAGTTACTATACAACACTGCGCACCACTCATGCTCGTGGACAAGGAAACTCAGCCATCTTCCAGGAAATTTACTGTCTTGGTTGCAATAAAAGGCTGCAAATCAGCTAAATGACATTGACCCCGTTTAAATGAGAGTTTTAATTCCTCTTCAATTCCGAATAAAAGTTCATTCAACTTTAGAAAGACCATGTAAACCCTTAATTCCGAGTGAAAACGACAATTCTGAATAAAACTTAATTCCAAAACTTGGAAAAATTCATTCCAAATTTAAAAGCATCATGTAACCGGGGCGATTTTCTGTCACATAAATCCCCAGTGCAAATTATAGCATAACAAGCCATTTCTTTCCTAAACTGTTAGCTTACAGTAACTACAGTTATGTACACAGATGCACAATAATAATGTGTTATGATGTTATAAGCTACATGATAACATCCCAACCTAATAAAGTATTTAACGGCCACTGCCATTAAAAGTGATAATGATGTTAAGCAGTTTGTGTTTGTTCTTAGTTTGGCTGTGCTGAATCTTAACGTTAGCATGGGCTTGGTCACATCACTGTACGGTGTCAATATGTATTATAAGTATGGTATGGGGACACAGAGGTGGACACAGTCAAACCACCAGAGGTAGCGCCAGCAGCTGAGGATATATGAAATGTTACTAAAGAAGAAAGTGATTGAAATGATACCTGTCAAGGAGGACTACAGCCAGTTTCTGGTCCACATTCAGCCCGAGTTGGTCCAGCAAAGCTCTCCACCTCGAGTGCGATGCACCAGGATTTACATGAGCTTTATTCCTTCTTTGGTCACTCTTGCGTTTAAAGTTTCTCTTCTCTTCCTCAGTTTTGATCCTTTTAGGCTGTTTTGCCATATAAGCAATAACAGCCAGCAGAGGTATTGTAACTTTCCCTTCGGTGGACGCCATGCTGTTCTGTTTACAAGATCTGCGGTGCACGTACAGGAGAGAATACCCCCATTAGGAAATGCTCTTAGTGGCTGATTGGAAACTGGAATTCCAAATAAAATTCCCTGTTTTACTTCATAATATACCATGTAGAAAGCCTTTTTCTTAGAGAGATTAAAACAAAATCAGGTACATTGCCTTTAATCACTTCTCCGGAGCTTACTGTAGGCTGATATCAGTTGGACTGGAAATGGATTCTGTTGTCGACTAAAAATATGTATTAACATATTTTAAAGTCCAGAGCTTAACCTACAAGGTTAACTATCCTCTAGTTTAAAAATGAAACATGCACTTCACTAAACATCAAGGACAATTATTGTATGAATAGAGATATCTTCAGCTTAATTTAGTGACAGTATTGGTTTATGCAGTGTTATCTAATACTGATTTAGCATAAGTATTGCAGGTGCATCTTAGTGACTAAACAAAATTTGCTTTCACTGGATTCTTAAATGTGCAACACTTCCTTTAGATTTTAACTCCAGGTTAAATTTATGTCCAGGAAACACTACTTTGGGAGCCTAGATCGATGTGTAATCGGTGTCAAGGAAATTGCTCCCATGTGTGTTACCACTACTGACAGCACAGTTAGGTCCTGGTATTAATAGCATGCTCAAACACACAGCTAAAGAAACAACTGCCAAATCTAGCTAACCCTGTGTTTGCCCGGAGGGATCTACATACTTGTACGCTGGAGATGTTAGATCCTTCACACAGTAGCAGCTGAGCTGGAGCAGTTTGCATAGTCCATCCAGTCGTACTTCTACTTATGAGTAACTAATTCAAATTTTGCTTATATTTACCTGGATGAGCACTGCATTTTTATTATAGACACACAGGAGGAAGGTTAAATTGTCTCATTATTTTCAAATGTTCAACTTGTCTGTCCCTGCACTTGTAACCAAGCCCTTGTGCTTAGCTGAACAAATACATAATAGCAAACAGGTCATGTCAGTGTCTAACTGTAAAATACTGTAGTCCTTTAGATCACGATTTGGCTGACTCCAAAGCAACTTACCCATCACTCTTGTAGCTACTGTGTCATCCAAATCTGCCTCTGGTTTGGTTGGATCCTCTGGTTCGATTGATACCTGTCAATAGAGGTAACTCCTGATCTTGGGTCAGTGCTAACCATCTACCCCTTCCACAATCAATCCACACACAGGCCCAGGCCAGTTTCACAGCGAGATTATTCATTTGTCTGTCCCTGCTTCTTCTGCCTCTGTAAATACCAAC
Organism: Atherinomorus stipes; assembly: GCA_023101725.1. Taxonomy (NCBI): domain Eukaryota; kingdom Metazoa; phylum Chordata; class Actinopteri; order Atheriniformes; family Atherinidae; genus Atherinomorus; species Atherinomorus stipes. The sequence continues at coordinate 175,172 of JALJCO010010656.1, read as the reverse complement.
AGCCAGACTTCTTCTGAGTATGTTGGTTAATATAAAACTCAAGATACAAATTCAATCACGACTGTCCTGCTTTTGAGTCTAAGCTGATAAGACCTTCTTTAAGTTCGCTGATTTCTTTCCTGCTTCTCATCTGCTTCAGATAAATGGCTCTCCTGCCATACAATCTAAAATTTCCATTAACATCCATCTAGCTCCACAGTTGGTCCTTGCTAACCTGTCAGACCCAAAGTCAACCAAAATAAATCCACAGCTTGACAAGCATTTATCTGCTGGTGACTGGCAGGTGAGCTTCTTCATTTAGTTCATGAACCTCTGAGATTCTTCCTACACAGTTAGCGATCTGGTCATCCTTCTAACTGATTCTGTTTACGTTTGGCTTTCTCCCAGGGCCTTTGTTGTCCTCTCCACCCTCCTGAATGTCCTTTCTTTATGCCAGCCCACTGCCTGGCCTCCTAAGAGCCTATGGGTAAAAGCAAAGCATTATTCATAACCCGCAAGGTCTCACACTCACCACTAGTTCCATCTACCTGCCATGCCAGTGGTTACTCCATCTGAACTGCTTCATCTGACTTTCCAGCCCCCATAAGTATTATTCCACAACTGTCAGATAATCCTCATAAGTCTTTAAACTCACTCTCTCACACTCTTCTTTGCTTAGCTTTGCTGAAACCCTGGATACTAAAAGGGAGGGGGTGTATAAAGCATAGGCTTTCAGTATTATTGAATACCTTGAAAGTAAACCAATCCCCCTATGATTTTACTCATTTCCTTCTCCTAATGTGAGATTGGACTGACAAACAATTTCATTGAGAGAAACTCAAACAAAGTTGTACACATACGGTCCATGTATGTAACTGGAGGGGGTTGTGGAGGTATTCCTGGACACCACGATCATGCACTTATATGAATAATTTAAAGGTTGAACATGGAATGCGGACAGAACAGCGACATCACGTGTGTCTAGGTTGTAGTTGCAACGGCAAAAAAACAACTCCAGCCGCTGGGATGCCAGGCTCGCTGCCGATACACAAGTGACCAACAATGTGCAGCATGTCCAACAAGTAACGCAGAGGAGTTTATAAGTGACAGCTAATGTTAGCCACGTTAGCAAACAAGTTAGCTCACCGATCTAGAAGAAAAGTCGCCATTTCCGTGCTTTGATGCCGTGGAAAATGTTTATGTGGGTCCATTTAGCGTAGTCTTCACCTAAATTTACTCCAGGTTTTGCTCTTCTCAGGTCACTCCTCCTCAGAAACAGATACCTCCAGGACTCTGAAGCAGCTACTTCACTCGCCGTCTCCATTGTTTCCCCCTGTGCCAGCCAACTGTGCCCAACATACTGTTGCCACACAGAGATCGTATTTGGCAACCCGCAATGGCGGCGTGTATTGGCTTATAGACGTAAATATAATGCCATTGTCGAACCCGTAAAACAAATTTTTATAATTATTTTTAGGCCAAATATAATTTATCTAGAAAATGTTTTACTTTCATTCTGTCCTGCCCCCCCCCCAAAAAAAAAGACCTGTGGTGGTATTCTTTTTTTTTTTTTAATATAGCTTTTAATAAAATGTTCCATATTCAACCTTTAACAGAGTCTCTGTATATGCTAGAGATCTTGCCTGTGTCCTGTATCAGACATAGATAAAGGCTTTGCCTTTTGTAAACTCCCAAAGGTGATGGGTTAACCCAAACATTCGGCTGTCAATCATTATTAGTAACAACTGTGGTCATGACCCAGGATCAGGAAGAGGCCTTTTTTGTCCCTGAACGGATCTTATGCTACACTGGAGAAGGCTGTGTACACAGGGATGTATCTGTGTTCAACTTACTATTGGATTTAGAATATATCGATGTGTGGTAGGTTTTCAGTGAAAGTTGTGCACTGTAGTTTTGCATCTGATTTCAAAGTTTAGTTTATATAAAAATTAGCACATTAATTTGAATAGATATGAAAATGTTGACACAAAATGTATTATATGCCAAATACAAACAATCACATCTTTTTTATGAGGAAGCTGACTCATAATGTTGCTATAATATTTAAAAATGGACATGGCATGATCATTTAAAGTCACTTGATTTTTCTGATTAACCATTGTTATAATAATTGTTTTATGGGGGGGGGGGGGGGGGGGGGGTTACCTACTTAAATATTGAATTTCCCTTCTGGAATAAATAAAGTGTTTTTCATTTCATTTAATTTTTTTTACCTTTGCACCCATCACAACTTCACCTGATTATATACTGTGTCTCTTTCCACTGTGTGTTTGTTTGTTTGTTTGTTTTTCAAAAAAAATGTATTGAGTTTTCCTTGGATACATTTAAACAAAGAATGCTGGATTCACTTCAACATTCAAACAAACAACAAAAAAGAATAAATAAAAGATAAATAAAATAATAAAATAATAATTTGCAATTATCAAAGTAATAAATATGCCAAGATCATGCTGAATCAAATTACACCAAACCAAAGCAAATTAAATAAAATAACCAAGAAAGAAAGAAAATAGAACAAACCAACAACAACAATGGGGTCCACTGTTTGGTTTCAAGTCTTATTTCTCAATCTATAAAAATAAAAACAATACTCTATCTTCCCAGTTTCATGTCTTCACCGTTATTATGCTGACAAGATGTCCAAGTAGTGGAAAACTTACACTTTCATGGCTACATGTACTTTGCAATCCTTATGCATCTGTGTCAACTTCATGTAAATGAGGTTATAATTGTAGCCACAAAAGTTAATCATAATGTAATTTGGTAGATTTTAATGGTTCCTTTTCCTGCCATTTCCACTCCAAAGAGACTTAAATACTGATTAAAGATAGACACGACCTAAGGCATTACCTACTTTGTGCAGATAAAAGGTGAGGTTGGAAATCTTTAGTTACAGTAAATGTCTGAAAGAAACTTGAGAGTAAAGAAGAACATATACATTTGTAACAGAGATGCTGAGGGAGAGAAGCCGGATTTTTCCCCAAAGGAAATTTCATTAACTGCTAGCTGCTAAACAGATGCTTGCGCATTTGCTGTCATTTATCTTCCAGCCCACTTGGGAAGCCTTTATTACCTCTGCCACATCATCTTCCTTCTGGAATCCCTGTCAAGTTTCATAGTAAGCATAGAGAGCTTATGATGTGGAATATTATGGAGGGATGTTATGCTTTCCTTGTAAAGCCTAATTAAATCAATAATAAAGTCATTTTCTCATCTCTCCCTTTCAGAATTTGCGTATTAGTGGTTCTAAGCAAATGTTAACTTCTTTGGAACATCCTGGGGTGTGATAAAGTATGTGAAAGGTTGACAGAAAGAGTGAGAGAAAAAGAACAGAGAGAGACAAAAACACATGTATCCAGTATTTCTCTGTGCCAGAGAATGAAATATATGGTCTGAAGTGTGTGCGACTGTGTGTGTGTCCTGGCACGTGTGAGGTGGTGTGTGGGCGTCGAGAGGGAAAGCTCATAAAACCCATGATCACACTGATGAGGTCACAGGGAGTGAAACCGGAGAAAGCCTTTCATTTCCTGTCTCATTCCATCCCTCATTCTCCTACCTCCATTCATCCATCTCTCCTCTACGGTTCTGTTTTTCACTGATGTCAAAAAAACTGTCTTTTTTAGCCCCTTTGGCAATCTGGAACTTAAAGGATGAATCGCCTAATCATGGAAAATTACACTTCGACAAAGATTTGTTTTTCAAATTTGACAGAGGTTTGCATTCAGCTTTAACAAATGAGACCACAACATGTAATTCCTGGTTCTCTAATTAAAACTAACCCCACCACTAATTCACTCTTGCATGTACTTTTGGTACATGGATTGTAACACTAATAAGTATGGATTTCTATCATATGAAGCAGTAAAAAAAAAAAAAAAGAAAGAAAAAGAAAAATGTGTTCAGCTTTCAATATGCACAAAAAACTAAAAACAAACAAACAGTTCTGTAATACTGTACATAATTAATTATCAAGATAATTTTCTATTAGTCACACACATGCAATCCAGAAAAACCTGGTATGATAAATCTAACAGGAGATATTTAACATATAAAATCCACATTTCAAAAGATTTTTAATAATTTCTTGATTTGCTTTCACCAAAAATCCCCCCCGACAAAACTTTGAACGTATCTGAGTGTTATTGTTTCTAAATGCAGTTTTTCCTTTGCTGCTTCACTGAATGTACTTCTGGTGGGAAATCTGAACTCAAAATCACAGCATAGTTAACCATTTTTTCCCCAACATAAAAACTACTTCATCCAGCTTTTATGTGTTTGCTTTTAATTTTTCGTATTTGTGATTATAAACATTGAGATCACATTTGCCAAAAAAATGCAGAAAGGCAGAAAGTTATCCAGCAGTGGAAAACATGTTACAGTGTGTAATAAAACAAAGCAATAAATCGCAGAAATGAAATGTGATTTATTGTTTCATATTGGCTACCTTAAAAAATGCATATTTTTTCACATCAGGTAAATACTCTGCATCTTGGAATGTTTTTTTTTTACAGCATAAGAAGCAGAATAAGGGGAGGCTGCTGTGTCCGTGCAGACCTGCACTTTCTTTTTAAGGTCTAGAGACGTAATATAGAGTGATTTTCTGCATGAATTTTTTTCAATCAAAACACTTAGAAAAAGAAATAAAATATAACTGACGCACACAGTCAAAACCTGACTGTGATACAAATGAAAAATTAGTAAGTTAACAGATTGCTGCAGCTGTCACACAAGGCCAGTTCTCACAAGTGCAGCAGGGAATGTGTAGAACAGCAGGTTTCCACACAGGGCAACATATATGGACACACAAAAATGACATCTTCAGTCACAATTTGTGACACTCCTAACCTCAAGTCATTTCTTATTAGAAACAGAAACCAGCACTTACAAATGCAAACACACCATGGGTTGGAAAAACAGAGAGGGAAGTAGATGAGATATTTTACAACTCAGCAACTTCAGCAACAGAGAGTGCCGGAGATGTAATATTACCCCACTTAACACAACAACGGGTTCTCCAAATGTAGTAATCCTTTAATACTGACTATACTGATTACAATTGGCACAGCTTTGACATTTCTCTATAAAGAACCATTACCAGTTACTGTAAATGGCATTAGTTTTGTGGTGTCTAAAACCTTCCAAAAGAAGCCACATAACATCACCACAGAAGGCCAAAAGTCATTGCACCTCTGTTTTTCTTTTGTGACGTCAGACCTAGCACTGTTGCAACTGAATATCAATACCATCTTCACTAGCTGCACATACTGTATAAAGCTCCACGTGAAGGCAAAAATATAACTCATGCATGATTACTGTACTTACCCAGCGATCCTTCCGACACTTTGCTCTTATACATCACTGACTTCAGCCCCATTTGAAGAGACAAACCATCTCCTAATCTAATCCTAAACTTCCATTTACATGAATCCAAACTGTTGAAATTTTTTTCTACAATGGCTTTCCCTAGTGCACCAAACTTCTTTTGTGTTTTACTTTTACACCAGGCAGCATTTCAACCTTTACTGGTTAAGCACAACCCTCCAAACTCCAGCTTCTTTGACAGGTGGTCTGAGAAATCCACAATCAACAGAACAAGCTATACCCAATATCTGGTTAGCAGGATGCTTTCTCTAGCTGTGAGAACTATTCTCTCTGCTCCTGTGTGAAAGAGGTAAGAGGAATTCGTATCCATCTTTTTATTTCGGTTTTTGTTTGTTGCTAGCTCTCAACAAAAAGTGACAACAGGGAACCCTGCTACTACTTCAGATGTGTCTCAATTAATGAGTTTTAACAGGTTAGGTCTTATAAAAGAAAAAAAAAAAAGAACAGCCGAAACATATGACTAAAACTCATAATAGCTTGCTTAGTATCAATTTTTTAAGTAATAATTTTCACTGAAACCACATGACACACCTGAGCTCACTCCATAAGACAACAGCTGTGAGCAAATGGAGCAGCAGATAACAGAGAACACCACACCTTCTCCTGCAGTCACTCTGCTTCTCATCACCAGCTCATTACTGGACAGCGCTTGACAAAAACTCTGAGGGGCAGCGGTTGCCTGAAGCCAGATTGCCTGTCCTGTCTGTGGGCTCACGTTTAGTAGAGGGAGGAAAATTGAAGGCAGGACGAGCAGGAATGGTGCTGAGGGAAACTGTGTCTACTTGGACGAGTACACTCTTTCCCCAAAACAAAAATACTGGAAACATTAAAACAAGAGAGTCAGCCAAGCTTATCAAAGCAAACAAAAGATAAGAAACTGACAAGGGGAGTTAACATCAAATTAAAAAGACTCTCTGACTTGAAAAGAAAATATGTTTTTCAAAAAATGAGGCCATGAAAAAGAAATACAAGGACACTGAAAATCACTCAGTCTAAACTGTATGGTTGTTTTTTCAGATCATCACTAAACAAACTGCTCTGTCTGATTAATCCTGATTGAACATCTCTTTGTGTGTCTAGAATATATTCCATTTGTTGGCCCAAAGGGAGAAAGTGAAGCACCAGTGCTAACAGTGATTAGGTAATCTGCATTCAGTATAATGTTTAGCACAGGAGACCTCAGGCTTTCCCAGAACCATATTTTATGTATTTTTTTTATTTATTCCAGTTTCATAAAAACAAACAAATTAGATAATGTGAATGGGGAGTCTGGGATTAATTTTGAAGCAGCTGATTAGTGTGTGTTATGTGTGTGTGTCATGGGATAATTGTGTCTGGGACTATGCCTGAAAAGCCTCCAGGCTTTGCATTCTGGGAAACAAAACCCCTCCCACCTTCTTCTACCTCCACCCATCACCCCCCACCACCCCCCCCCCCAACATGCTTTTTCCCATTTTCCCGTTTCTGAAAACAAAACTTGGTATTTAACTTGTCTTCTTTCCTCTTTCCATCACACCACACACATCCGCCTCCAGTTTCTTCAGCTTAATACCAGCTTCTCTTAACCATTATTCTCACACACACACACACACACACCACACACACACACAAACACACACAAACAGCAAACTTCCCTGAATCTTTATTTTAAATAAAATGTATAATGCACATGAGAACAGCATATCTGGGAAATGTTTTAATTGTAATTTCAAGATTTGACATTTGTACATCTGAAACATACATAGTGGGTCAGGTCATGAAGAGTTAGTACATGTATGAATACTAAACTCTGTAAATGATATTCAATTTCCACTTAATAAAGAAAAAAAAAGCAGTTCAAGTATAAAGATATCAACATGACAGCTAAAGTGCTAGTAATGAAGGACTCTCTTTCACCAGAGACTAACCAGCAGATCAAAAGATTGGCAATCAGGTGTTCAATCCCAGTAAGCTACCACTCTGTGATAATGTTTAAATCTCATTCAAGTATTTAAGTTTGATTTGACCATCCTAAATGCAGTTTAAAAACTGCAGTGCCCCACTCATTGTTTTTCCACAATTTGCAGATTGTGATTATGACCATTCCTATGAAGACTCCTAACAGGTTCTCTGTTAAATCTTTGCATGGCGATGATCGGGTCAATTACTGTAAGACCCTGATCAGGTCCAGCCCAATCCGGCCCCTCTGAACATCTACATTAAGAACTCGGACCTCCACCCTCTCCCCAGGTCCCAGAGCCAGGCTGCGACGCCGCTGGCTCGCAGGCAGCTTGTCCAGGGTTATGTGGCTCTTATGGATGAGGCCCGAGCGGCCAACACCGATGTCCACAAAAGCTCCGAACAGAGCCGTGTTGTCCACCCGGCCTGTGAGGACCGCACCCACCCGCAGATCACTCATCGACACAATGCCCCGTTTAAAGTCCGCTTGCCCAAAATCTGAGGATGTAAAAATAAAAGGAAAGGGGGGGGGGGCACAGATTAGAAAATGTAAGGTTGCAAGATGCCTTTGTGGGGAAGAAAATATAGTGCATAAAAAAGTATAGCTGTCAGCTAGTCAAAATGTTTTGGAGAGGAGAAGGTAAGAGGGACTGAAGAAAAATAAGGAGATGGGACAGAAATAACAAAAAGGTATTACATTACAAGAAGTAACTAAACACTTTTGTCTACATACGGCATTTCCACATTTCTCAGTATTCCATCCACCCTGGTTTCCACTCTGCCTGCTCATAACAACTTTTTTTCCCCTCTCTGTACCATTAACACAAACAAGGAAGGCTTGCACTCCAGGAAATAGTCCGGTCCAATTATCCTCCCCACAGCACTGATTTCATGCGGTAGCTTCAGCCCATCTGTTTACTCAGCTGAGCGCTGGCTAGGGGGCCAAGAGAAGTTTAGTGCAACCGAATAGGGCCAACCTGAGAATGAACTCTGAAGCTGCGTTCCTTAATTTTTAGAAGAGTTGGCCAGCACTAAATGGCTATACAGGCTTGACCTTTTTCTGGGTTACATGAAAGACAAGAGTTTGATAATAAGTCAATGGAATGACTCTGTATTAACTAACTAGTCTAAAAACCTAACATCAACAGTAAAAATACTTCCTTAAGCCAAGTTCATCACCTCTTTGTTTATCTTGACAAAGCAATGCAAAAAATGGGGATTTTCTTTAAGAAAGATGTAATAAAATGCAAAGAAAAGAGATTCTACCAAGACTGGAGAATGTTTCCTTGTTCTGATCCAGTTTTATTGTTTCTATTCAGTGAATTAAAGTTGGCAAAAAATTCTCCACTGATGCAAAAATGATCTACATACATAAATTACATAAATCAGATTTAATACTCTTATAATAATTTAAGGAGAAATTTGTACTTTTATTTACTTTTATCATGAAATAAAAGAAAATGTGTCTGTTTGCAATAAATAATTTTAACAGCTTTAGATGGAAATCAACCCCACTTACAGATGTGAAATGAAAATAAAGGAGCAGAGGTTAATTTTATGTTCACATTTTTATCTGTTTTTTAAATTATTAATTTGAGTTAAAGAAAAATGAAAACATTAAAGTTCGTTGTTTTTTATGTTCTTGAACTTAAGAGCTACAGTACAGAATAAGGAGAAAACCAGTTCTTTGTGCTTTTGCATTTGTTGGACACTCGGTCCAACAACACAGTCTGTTGGACCCATCACACCCTGTCAGAAACATACTGCCTGTATTGTTGGGCTACAGGGAGGAAGCCACAGCACTGTCAGATCCTATCGAGTTACGCTGCCAAGACATGCCGATTATAGTCGAGGCAAGAAAAGTTGGTGTGTTGTAACTAGCAAAGCAGTCAAAGAGTGGGACAAATACGAGTTTGATTTTCTGTAAGTCAGTAGGGAGCTGTAAAGAACATTATGAGGGAAAGATGAGAGACGAAGAGAGGTTACCGTGACTGCTACATTGCAGATACGAGTCTTTTCCCTGTAATTTAGAATACTTAATTTTTCGCAGTTAAATTTTTTTTTTTTGCAGAAACCTATATGAAAGAAGAAACAGAGCCCAGTTTATACTTATTTGTTTCAGATTGACTAAATGTGTGGTGTTCAGTGAGCAAATATGTACACAAATATTAAATCTTCACAAGACTGTGAGCTGATCTAAATAAGTAACCTATTATAATCTTATAAAAATCTGTAAAATCTATGATATTCTTAATATCATTGTTAATAAACTGTTTCTCAATTACATCGTGGTCTTTCAACATATCAATAAACAAGTTGAATGAATTGTGAAAAAAGTCTTACTCTGTCGTATATCAAACCCTGGGGGCTGCGTGAGGCCATCAACAATAAGTTTCAGGGTCTCGGGTGTGGTGTCCAATGTCTGGGCGAGTTCTTTGATGCCGCTTGCTTTGACCTTGCTCTCCACGCACTGTTGCAGGCCTGCAGTCCCTATTTGGTCCACACTCCCACCAACAAGGGACAGAAATCTGGACAGGGGGGACATAATGTTAAAAACTAGCAACTACTGACAGCTATGAGAAATGAAGGAAAAGAGGAGGAAAGACGATAGAAGGGAGGCAAAGTGATTACAAATCCAGGGGAAAAGAAAAACAGACTTCAGAAACATTAAATTTGAAAAATATTGCAAATGCAAAGATACAGGAAATCATTGTCAGCCCAACCAAAGGTTTCTACCTCAAATGATTAATTTGTTTTATTCCTGGAGTTGGGTAAATGTATATGACACCGAAATCTAAAATATAAGAACAGGTGAATTATTTATCAAGTAAAGAAATTTTTACAGGGCTGAAATTTACAACTTGCATTTTATTATTATACTTCTAAAATCATCTAATCATTGAATGGATATTTGATTGTACATTTAAAATTGTACACATTAAACTTGTAATATGAATCTTTTTATGTAGGTAAATAATTACTGGGGGATGTTTTTCTTCAACGGGTTTAGATTTTTACCTCTCCACCTGTCAAGACAGCTAGTTTAATAAGTACACAATAGTTAGTTTTTAAAGTCATTGATGATAATTATGTAATTGTTTAAAAAAATCCAACCTTTAATATGCCGGTTGTATTTAGCCATGGAACCAACATCTGATATTTAATAGAACTGAACTTTGCTAAAGCTTTGTAACACTTTAACTGAGGTTTTACCTTATTGTTTAATTCTGAACATTGTCAGTACCAATGTTTTGGATCATAACGTAGTTAATTAGCAATAAGGAATACAAATTATTTTGCCAATGTTTTTATTTTCAATGCCAAGAAAGCAAAGAAATAAGCAAAGTATTTCTCTTCTTCATAGTTTATGTGAATATTCATGCCAATCTATCAAAAAATGTCTATTTTGAAGTTTTACTCAAGAAGATGCTTATTGTTTTATAAATGAAAACATGAAAATGTTTTAAAAAGAAAAGATATTTGAAAAGATTTAAAATATTTAATTCATGACAAACCCAATGCCTACCAAATATATTATTCTCAATCAAGTTAAAAGTAATATCTTGCTGTTTTCAGGACAAACTCGGTCAAACACAACCAGGACTAAGTAGATAAATATCAGCAACTTTCTATTATTGATGCTATTCTATTTGCCTAATGGGGAGTGAGCAGGCTGAATACTGGTCCATACCAGCATTAAGCTGTGATACCTGTGCATCCTAAAATTCTGCAGAAAGCCTTGTTCACCAAAAGTCATTTATTTGACTATTCTTAACAGAGTAACATGTTACAGTGAAGCGTACAAGCATAGCCAGGTCATACTATGGATGTCTAAAGTCATCCTGACACAAAAGCTGCTTTTATTGTCATTACAAAACAATAATCCTTTTTTTGTATTCGTATTTCATAGTTTTCTTCTATACTTTATTTTGTTTCACATATTTACATTTCCTCTTACAGTTTTCATCTAAACTTTTGAGCTAAATGTAATAATTGTTTATTAGAAAAAGAAACTTTGTTTAATCAAAATTGCATGTTACAGTATATATTGTAATGTTCTTGGCATACTTTGTAGAGTGAGAGAGCGAGCTTTATCTCAAGAAAATGTTTTAATTATTAAAATTTTTACAAAGTTTCAATAACTTTTGTAGTTTGTACTTGTATCTTGTGGGAAAATATATCTGACTGAGTTTTGATATCTGCAAGCAGAAAATCTTAATGACTTTGATCTATATAGAAAATCTTGGATAGGACATCCACAGTTGTTTCTGTCCATGTTAGTCCTGTAATGAAGTGGCAACATGTCAGGGGTGTACCCTGTGTCCTAGTCCCATAATATATATATATATATATATATATATATACATATATATATATATATATATATATATATATATATATATATATATATATATATATATATATATATATATATATAGTATATATCAGTAGTTGCGATAGATAGCTAGATAGCTAGATAGATAGATCGTTAGATCAATAGATAGACAGACAGACGTTCCTCACATGGGTTTAGGTTTTGCATGTGTATTGGACTAATATCCAGATGTAATGTGTCAAACGTACTAACCAGACCATCAATGTTAGTTGATGCTAACGCTAACGTTAGACTCTGACTCCTTTGATCTGTCTCGGTTGCAGTGCTCTTCTGTCTCTACCTTTACTTTCTCACTCCAAGCATCAGGAGAGGAGGGGAGCGTCAGGGGGTCAGGCAGGGGGGAGAGGGTGGGACTTTGGAGGGAGGCAGAAGTTTGTGATGTGCGACATGCAAGATCGGTGCAAATACCTTTAAGATAAATACATATTTTAGAAACCCTTGTGTGGTTGCAGGGTACCCATTAATGATTGTGTCATAATGACATCACAGCTAACTGACAGGGCTATTTTAATTGGCCTGATTAGACTACTTAAAAAATTACTTTAAACTCCCGTCCTTAATATTTAGTGTTCATTGTCCCTATAAACAAAGTGTTAAATACATTTCAAAGCAGCCTTCTGAACCTCTGAACTTGCACAAGAATTTACATGTAGGTAAAAAAATTCAGACCTGGCTCACCCTCTGTAAAGTGGCTGTGACTTGATAAATAATTTCCTGTTGGCCACCTCAACAACAGCAGATGGAGAAATCATACAGAGGACTGAATTGACACTCACTATCAGGGAATGCAGGTAAAATTATGGGAAAGGAGAATGACATTAGCTGCAAAGGTGGACTTTTCCATTTTTACAAACACGTATCCAAAGTGGCAAATCAGGTCCATCCACATCGGGCTGCAAATGCCCTTACACCTTGCCTCATGGCAGTCCCTCTGTGCTACAACTGGACAGCATGTCTGCCAACTACACATGTACAGCTTTTTTTAGCATGATGTATCACCCCATAATGTTGGGACAATCTGTCAGATTGCAACTCTGCAATTTTACAGGATTTGAAATATAAATACAGGCTAATTAGCAGGCCTGTAATCTAAACAGACATCGTAACAAAACTGACTATGAGCCAAAGTAGCAAAGAGAGGTAATGGAAAAATATGACGTGTGTCAGTGTGTGTTGCATATACTGTAAATATTATTTACAGCAGACACTGGGCACAGCTGGTGATAGAAATTAATGCAGTTTCCTCTATGCTCATGTTCATGCGTGGACCAGTTGGGTAGCGTCCATGATGGATGTAGCTCAATGGTAGCCTGACGCCAAACAGACTCTGCAGCTGTCTACCCCATGATGGACAGAACAGGTGGAAAACACACACACAAATTTGATTCATGTACAGTGTTGCTCAGAAATTCTCATTTGGCAGGAGCAGGACTGTGCCGATGTAACATGAAACAGCTTGTGTACAAACTTTTGTCTGAGACATTTGTGTCTTTCAGAGGCCTCGCCATCAAAACCACCATCCATAAGAGGGAGACAAGCGGAATCAATCCCTCAACACCAGTAAGCCACATTGGTACAAAATAGTAGCAGAGTATGTGCCAAAATGGTTTTGTGGTGAGGAAAAAAACACCTCAGGAACAAAATCTTAAAATGGTTGCCTGGCTAATACTAAAGCCTTCTCTCTTGTGCCTCCCTGAGCTTCTTCTCTTTCCAACCATGTGTCTCTTTACAGGAAACTAAATTGTTGGGTCTGATGGCTTAGTTGTCATACAGACCTGGTTAAAACCCAGTCAGGGATAAAGAGCTGAGAAGATAGCAATGCACATCTTTAATATCTCAGTTTGTTCATCATAACATCAAACCCAGGATGTGATATTTTTTCAACCTGTGGTACAACTACCAAAATGTTATCATATTGTAAGTTTAATTCATCATAGTTTTTAAACTCACGATTCAAGAGACACACAGAGAGCACAATCAGTTTAAAAATAACATTTCAGATGACATCTTAAACTTGGACAACTACAGATATCAAAGATTTGAGAGGAAGAGAAAAGAGTAGAGAAAAGAGGGCAGGCTGTAATTTCAGGTGTGTGTTTTGCCCATCTCACTTTTCAGAGGTGTATGTTAGTATTTAAGGGGTACCAGGAGTCCAGAAACCTCCACAACTGCTGGACTCATACTTATATAATTACTGCCCCCACTGTGCAAGAATACGTAGTGTGTGTGTATGTGTGAATGTGGGGTTGGGTGGGCTGTGATATAGATTTTATCCAGGCCTGCAGCATGGAACCACTCTGTCTTGTGTTATAGGAATACTGAACCCCAACTGTAACTTGTCAGAGAAATATCCATCAGAGGGGAGCCCCTCTACCTCAGACCAGATTATTGCTAATATTACTGAACAACTGGAATTGACTCTCACAAAGTATGTTTTTACTGATATTTTGATGCAAAACAGACATACGGTTAATCACCAACAACTGAAAACAATTCAAGACAAAAAAAAAGTTTTCCCTTTTGCAAAGAAATGGCATCATCTCTGAAACAAAGGTGGACAAAATGTGCCTGTACGTTTGTGTTTCTCATTTTTACATGTGTGGGGATATAGTTTCAAAAGGAGGGCTGATGTGTGGGCTGTGAGCAGTAATGGAGGATCCAGTTCCACTAATGTGATGAACATGATATTCTTTATACACCATAGACACAACACACATGCATGCTTACCCACACACACAGCATTCCTTCACAATACTCACTTCCAAACCTTCTGTTCTCATCTCTTGTAGGTGAGCATGTAAAAAAATCTGTGAGAAATCTCAGAGATGCCTTCATATCAAATAATTCATCCAATTTAAGTTTTCTACTATAAGTAAATTTGCCAAAATACATGTTTAGTGACTGTAAAGGAGAACATTTCTTGAAGAATTTCAAAAGATTGATGTTCAAAAGTAAGAACCATCCATATACTGTAATGCATTCTTTTAAATTTAGTTCTTTCAATGAACAGCAACATGCATCATGATTTTAAAGCAGATGAATCAATGACTTCCATTACAGTCGCAACCTGAAGATTTATAAGAGGAGACAGCCTAATTGGCCAGATGAAATATACACTCAAAAAATTCAGCAATGCATTTTGCAGAGACATGGCCCACCTTCTCATTTAAAATTTGATTGAAGATGATCCATCTCTCTTTATATAAAAACTACATAAGGCTAATCACATTAAAGGAAAAGTAAGTATAAACTTGGATGCATTTTCTTGCATTAAGCCATCAGACTTCAATGACTTTGCTCATCTTTGGGAAAATTTACATGATGTGACCAGCTGTTAGTTTCTCCAATGCATACCATCAAAAAGTGTGCTCAAGAAACAAGAAATTAACCCATACTGAACTTAATTAAGCATGGATTATAAAACAGTCATACCAAAGGATACAACTTTTGCCAACATGGGATTAAGGATTTGAAGAGCAGAATGAAAAAAAAGGGGGGGAAATGACAGAACAAATAAGAACAGAAAGATCAACTGTAGTGGGCAAGAATGAGAAATAATCTTCTTCTGAACCACACACTCAAGCAATAATCAATTTTGGTACCTGGTGGTGCAGATAAAAAATGAGAGTGTAAAGTTAGCAGACTTGTAATTTTTCCTTGTTAAAATATGTACAGTAATTTGGTGTTGGACCTCATTTGAGCTCTTTATTCAAACCAGAATAGCCCACAAGCGTGTGCTCTCAGAACCAGATCTAGACATGAGATCTGATTCTCAACATGAGATTTTTTTTTCTTCTTCTTCTTTTTTTTTTTTTTTTTTCAACATGAAATCTGACTCTGCTCCTGTGTTTATGTCACCACAGGAGGCTATGCTATGCTATCCTATACTATTTGCATCCCCTCTGTTTCCTTTCCACCCCCTTAAAATCACCTGCTTAGCGAAGACTTATGTGAAAGATGTCCAAACATCACTTCCTTGTCAACTGTGTTGTTATTGGTTGCCTAAATCAACAACAAAGTGTTTTCAGTGTCCCTGCATCTTCGGACAAATGTACAGATTAAATTTATATTCAGCAACAATAAATCTGCTACTCTCCCTGGTATCAACCCGGACTCTGGGTTTGTGTTTCTCTTTCATGCTCAGGTTATTGCTCAGGAGGTACGGTGGGAGGGCTAAGACTAATGTGGGTGTGTAAGAGCAAGGAAATGATTGTGTGAGATGAAAAATTGATAAGGTGCTGGAGGGGTGAGGTGCGTGTTCATGTGTAAAGGGATGAGGTATCTGTGGGCAGATGCGTTTGTGCTGGGGGGTGGAGGGAGGTGTGTACATGTGGATAGAAGGAGGAGTGTGTGGGTGTGTGAGGTGGGGGTGGAGGGAGGTTTGGCATGAAGTGGGGGGGTTGGGGAGGTAGAGGGAGGAGTGTGTGGGTATGTTTGGGGAGGTGGAGGGGGGAGTGTATGTGGAGGTGTGGTGGTGAGGGAGGGTGTAGTGGCAGAAGTAAGTGTCCTGGTGTGTGGGGCAGGGGCATTGGGGCGGGTGGTGACCCGTGCCAGGTGGCTGTCTGGGGGGCCTGGTCCTGGTCAGCCGGGCTTTCTGTCTGGGTTGGGGAGTTGGGGAGAGGGGGGTGGAGGGGCCTGTGCCCTGAGACCATGGGGGGCTTTGGCTGTTGGGGCCACCCTCTGGGTGGATGTATGTCGCTTTGGGGTGGTGGCTGGGGTCCGGGCCTTTTGGCGCTGCTGGTGGCCTGGGTCTTGGCCCCTGCGGATTCCCTGCAGCCCTTGCAGAGACAAGGTTGCATCTGCATGACTGCACTCACTGTAGAGCTCTTTTCATCAGGGCCAATACGTCCCCTACTGCAGGTTATCCTGCTATTGTCACTCAGTGCTTTTCCATTTTTCAGTTTGAGCCTGTTTCATTGTCAGAGCTTGCAGGGGTAGTTGCTAAATTGAAGCCCTTTTCCAGTCCATCAGACCCTGTCCCTCCTTGTTTTTTAAGGAGATATGGGATACCATTAGTTCTCTTTCTTGGGAGGATTATCAACAACAGCTTGGTTTCTGGTGTTGTGCCATCTTTCTGTAAAAGAGCTGTTGTTGAGCCACTCCTTAAGAAGTCAGGATTAGATCCATGTTTTGTTATTATCAACCCATCTCAAAGTTACCTCTTGTATCTATGATCTTGGAAAAGTGTGTGTTAGCACAACTGCAACTGTTTTTAGATAATAATGACATTCTGGATCCCTTTCAGTCAGGCTATAGAGCCTTTCAAAGCACAGAATCTCCACTTCTAAAGGTTTTCAATGATCTGTTCTTTATCACCGATTCTGGGAGCTCAGCTATTTTAGTGCTCTTAGACTTGATGGCTGCTTTTGATACAGTGGATCACACAATTCTTTTAAGCTGTCTGAGGGATGTTGTGGGTGTCAGGGGGCCTGCCCTAAGGTGGTTTAAGTCGTACCTGCAGGATAGGAATTTTTCGATTAGATTGGGGGTCTCCACTTCATCGTCAGTCCCGCTTCTTCCCAGGGATCTATCCTGGGACCCATTTTGTTTTCTTTATATCTTGTTCCACTTGGAGAAATTTTTAAGAAGCTTGGCATATGTCTTTTCATTTATATACGGATGACTGCCAGGTATACATGCCTTTATCCAAGAGCAGTATGTGCCCCCTGACACCCCTGTTGGACTGTGTGAGAGATCAAGGCTGGGCTGGCTCAGAACTTTTTGAAGTTAAATGATGAAAAAAATGAGGTCTTCATGTTTGGAAATGCTGCGGTCGACTTAGGACCATTGACGGACTCTGTGTGTCCCAGGGTCACCAGCCTTGGCTTTACGATAGACGATGATTTTAAATTTGACAAACACGTGAATCGTGTTTTAAGATCATGTTTTAACCATTTTTGTCTTTTATCGAAAGTAAAACCATTTTTATCTTTTAACCTGTTTTTTAGCAAGTTGTGCATGCTTTTATTTCAAGTCGGCTGGATTACTGCCACGCGCTGTATGCTGGTATCACCAGCAAAACTTTATCCCGGCTGCAGCTCACACAAAATTCTGCAGCACAGCTTTTAACGGGGACCAAAGAAGCATGATCACATCATCCCTATTCTTGCATCTTTGCACTGCCCTCCAATTAATTTTAGGATTGATTTCAAGATTTTGCCATTTGTTTTTAAAGCTTATATTAGAGACCTCGTTAAAGTATATAACCCGGCGCGAGCACTGAGGTCTGAGGGACAGCTCCCCCTTGAGGTACCTAGGACGAGACTGAAAACCAAGGGTGACAGGGCTTTTTCGGTGGTGGGCCCAAGACTCTGGAATGCCCTGCCATCCCATGTCAGCACAGCTCCCACAGTAGCGTTTTAAGTCTCATCTTAAAACGCATTTTTATTCCATGGCTTTAACATTGCGTGAGTTGTGTGGCCCTCTGTATTCTTTTATTTTGTTTTATTTATTTGTTTTTAATGTTTTTTAGGCTTTTTATATATTCTGTGTTATCATCATTGTGATGTTATTTATTTTTCTTGAAATTTTACTTTTGTGCAGCACTTTGGAGACTTTCTGTTGTTTAAATATGCTATATAAATAAAGTGATAGATTGGATTATACATACAGCATGCTGATACTACAATTTTGCTTTCCATTGGGTGAGTACCAATTAGTACTTCTGCCTAGGTTTTGTCTCTTTTCTGCATAGTTCTGTGTGTGTATGTATGATCTTATTATACTTCGGTAGCTGTCTTGATATTAAATTGTTTTTCAGCCAGGTTGTCACCTGCAGGTCCTCTTTTAGAGGACTGCTAGCTTTGTTCTCTTTCATAATATTTGTCTCAAATAATGTCTCACTATGGGAAAGGAAGGCCCCCTCTTCACCGGCGCAGCTGATAGTTACCCGTTCGCCAGCTCCACCTGTTTGGATTCCAAGTATCCATCTTGGTGTTGGTCCCCCACACCCCCATCTCCCGGCTGCCACGGACCATGCCAGAGCAGCGCGACCAAGACGGACATTTGAGAGAGAGGGTTCAGTGGTTGCCCCTCACCCATGTGTACAGGTACACACTAACACAGTTTTCATAAAGAAAATAAAATGCGTTCCGCCACAGCAGCCTCCCTACAGCTCTCAGAAGCATCAATCTCATTACGCCAATCCTGACTGGCTGGTGAAACTATCCGTCCGCACCAGGTAGTGTCGCCTACCATAAGTAGCTAATGCGGACGGTACTGCCTCATTCAAGATAAGCACCTCTTCTCACTCGCCCAAGCAAGAAGAGTTGTCTGGTGAGACTTCTCACTCATATTACTCAAAGAACCAAGGTTATGTAAATAACCTAAAGTTCTCTTTCATGATATTTCGCTCAATGTCTCACTATGGGTTATGGTAACTCCCGGATTGCCAGACAAGCTTATCTATCGTTCACCAACCTACGGGGAAAGGCGCTCTGTTCCAATCAGGACAGCAGAACCGCACATGCCACGCACGGAGCGGAGACATCCAGCATATAGGAGCGGACAAAAGTGAGATGCGAGGACCAACTCGCTGCAGCACAGATGGCCTGAACAGAGGTCCCCCTAAATAAGGCTCAGGATGCGGCCAAACCTCGAGTGCGCTTGCAGACCCCCAGGCGGCTGCAAACCCTGACTCATGTAAGCCAAAGCAATCGCCTTTACCACCCAGTGGGATAGGCGCTCCTTTGTGACAGGTTTTTCCTTATAAGCAGTAGCCCAAGAGATGAACAACTGATCGCTCCTCCTAAAGCACTTAGTCTTATCCACGTAAGTGCGCACTGCATGGACTGGACAAAGCATGTGATCGCTGTTCCCCAGGTGAGGAAGCAAAAGCCACCAGGTCAATAGGAGAAATTGAGCCCACACCATTGGCACAACAGCCTGGTTGGGCTTCAAAATCGTCCTCGCATAAGGGAAAAACTGAGTGCCTAACGGTTGCACTTAAAGCGCATGGATGTCACTATAACCCGCTCAGCCGAAGCCAGTACCAACACCGTCTTTTGAACACTCTCCACTTACAGTAATACAATGATCTAGTGGAGGAGGCCCGAGCATTCAGTACGGTGGAAATCACACAGCTGACAGATAGAACCACTCAGGGACCAAGCCCACAGCGCCAGGCATTCTGGGTGCGGGTGGAGAACAGTCCCCCTTCCCTGCACCAGAAGGTCCACTGCGCAGCAACCAATATATCTCCGCCAGCCAATTCATGGCAGGCCAATGTGGAGCTATTAAAATCAGGGTGTGGTTGTACTCCCTCACTCTAGACAGGGTGGGGGATATCAAAGCCAAGGGAGGGAATGTGTAAAGAAGCTTGTGCGGCCAGGTGTGCGCGAGTGCGTATACGCCCAGGGGAGCATCCGTGCTGCGCAGAGAGCAAAACAGTGTGCACTGCGTGCTTTCTCTTGGTGCAAACAGATCCACTGTGGTCTGGCAGTAACAGGTCTATATCTGTTCCACAATCTCTTGGTTCAGAGTCCATTCCCTGTACAACGGCACACTGTTGTACAGGGAGGTTCGAGGCTCCCGGAAAGTGCGTCGCTCTCAAGGAGAGGAGACGGCCGCAGCTCCAGAAGATCAGTTTGCGTGCCAGCATGTGCAACAGACGGGACCACCACCGTTGTTGTATTGTCCATCCTCACCAGGACATGATGACGCACGAGGGACGGGAGGAAGTGTTTCAGGGAGAGAAACACAGCTGAAAGCTCCAGAAAAGTTATGCGAGGCTGCTGGAGATCCACATTCCACAAGGCCCCTCACAGATCAGCCCTCGTGAATTCCACCCCAGCCTGTCCGGCTAGCGTCCATCGTGACCACCTTCCTGGACAGAACGGGTCTCATGGGCACTCTTTCGGTCAGCACCATGAGTGCCCACAGGGTCCTGGCACACTCCGGGGAAACAAGCACGCTCCGTGCGCCATGATGCAGGGTATCGAGCCCCCATGAGTCCACCCAAATCTGGAACTCCCATAGTAAAGACAATGTCCTGCACCGGGGACAGAATGCTCTTTTCCGTGTTTATCACGAAACCTAGGTCAGATGGGTGATGCACGAAAATGCGTGTGTTCCTGCTTGCTTCCTGTTCCGATTAAGCCAGTAGCAGCCAATCGTCCAGGTATGTGGCCAAGTGGATGCCCTGCTGCCTCAGTGCACCGCACAAACACCCATGGGCTCAAAGACAGGCCGAAAGGGAGCATGCGGGACTCATAGCAGATCCCCAGAAAGCAAATCTTAAGTACTTTCTGTGGGGAGGATAGATCGGGATGTGGAAATAAATGTCTTTCAGATCGACAAAAGTAAACCAATCGTTCTGTCGCACAAGACGTAGCAGGGATGCGTGTGTGAGCATCCCTGCTATGTATGCAACCTGTATCCTTTCTAAATCGTTTTCGGCACCCAAGGCGGAGCTGCGTGCGCAGCCCATCTCTCCCATTTGAGAGAGAGAGCGGAGACGTGCACCACAGCTCTTTCCCCATGAGAGAGGCCATCCACGGTGTGGTGGCGCTCTCTCATTGAAATGCCTCCCGGGCAGTGCTTTGCGTCCCCCCCCCCGGAAGACATTTTACAGAATTTATAGATTTGGCTTTTTTTATTAGCTGCACCCTTGGCACTTGGCCTAGATGCTGCAGCGGAACACATTTAATTTTTTTTATGAAAACTGTGTTAGTGTGTGCTTGTGGACATGGGTGAGGGGCAACCGCTGAAGCCTCTGCCGTCAAATATCAGTCTCTGTCATGCTGCTCTGGCACAGTCCGTGGTAGCTGGGAGATGGGGGTGAGGGGGACCCCAAGATGCACACTTGGAAGCCAAATAGGTGCGAACAGGGAACTACCAGCTGCGCCGTTGAAGAGGGGGCCTTCCTTTCCCATAGTGAGGCATCTCACTCATATTACTCAGAGAACCGGGTTTATGTAAATAACCTGAAGTTTTCCAGCAAAGACCGTGGCCTGTTTTCTGATGCATTTCTGTGCAGATTCAACAGTTGGCTGTCGGTGTATCATTGTTTTTTTTTTTTATCTTCTCTTCACTCTTGTTTCTTTACCTTTTTGGGGGTCCACTCCTTATTGCGGACAGAGTCTGCAATATTACCGCTTTCCAGTGCAGGTCTGAAAGGGGCTTTATATTTATAAAGCTCCCCTTGGCCAAGCAAACTGTTCAGCACAATAAAGATCATCATTCTGCTAGCTATAATGCTGGACAGGACAAGTTAAAAGAAAACGAAGTAAACAAATAAACAAACAAACAAAAACAGGTGATGACTGATTTTCAATGTTAAAATAAGCTTTTATTTAATTTCTGTAGGATAAGGGCATCTAACCGAGCTGTGATAATAAATACCACTAAGAATAAGAACATATAGGCAGCTAAAGAACACAAAAAGAGGGCAATCAGTCGTTAAATACTGTAGAACTGAAACCTAAAAATGAACTTTAAAGACATTTTTTTTTCCTCTGCGGCTTTGGGTGAGTAAAAAGGGTGTATACAGTAAGGGTGTAAAAATTTTGAATAAAGCCAAAAAAAATGTATTCAAAAAGATTAGAGGTGGCACTTTTAGCTTTTTCATCACTAAAGGCTACAGTATACTTCTCCGACTGCATAATGCTTTATCCAACTGCGTAACGACGGAGACCCCTCCAGCCTTCATAGTTCTCAGTCATGGTGCTGGCTACGCAAGACTGACCTTCTCATATGACGTCGATGGTCGGTAACCTCGGTGGTTATTTTTGCTTCCGGTTACAGTGAGCAATGGCGTTCGAGAGAGAAAGACTGTTATTGCTGCAGCTGAATAACGTTGAAACAGAGATACTGTTGATGCAAAAATAAAGACGATGGAGAAATCTGGGTATTAACTCACTTCTTCGGCCAAACGTTCTTTGGTTGGACCCATATCTGCATCTTTGTAGAATAGGCGGTTTAAAAATGGCACTGCTAGTGTTTATGTTGTGATAGACCAATCACAGCCATTGCTGTCTCCATCGTCCCTTGACGGAGTAACGGACTCTTAAAAATTATTTTGTGCTGCCGGAGACGACGGAGAGGCTCTCCAACAGGCTCTGCGTCAACGTAGAGGGCTCTCCATAGCCTATGTAGAGCACTTTACGGACAACTATAAACTAGGCTTAACTGACACAATCCACGATCAAATGCACAAAAGCAAAACTCCACAAACTCATGTAAATGCTGGATGAAATAATTAAGTTTCAAGCATCATCAATGCATCTGCATACGTTTGCACAAAGACATATTATCCCACACATCCACTCAGGCTATTAGAGGAGCATCAACATGAGGGGAGCAATGCTTAAAGCCACTAGTGTCAAAACTTATGTAGACTAAACACAGTTGAGTGACTACAGCTGCAGGATAGAGGGTCCACTTACACACATGCATGCACACACACACTCAGAATTCTGGGGCAGATGTTCAATGTGCTTTTGATATCAGCATCAGGAGCGCTAACAATCATTTCTCACACAAGGACACACACACACTCACACAAACACCATTATATACAAACACAGAGCCAACGCCTCCTCTCTTGTATCCCATGTCTGCGTAAATCAAATCAGAGTCCTCCACCGCTATAACCAACCCCATATGAGATGGTGTCAAAATCAACTCCATCTTAGCCTGAACATGATTTAGCCAGTGGGGTAAGCTGCCGTGTAAGTGTGCGTGTGTGTGTTGGTGTGTTTGTGTGTACCATACCTCTGGGCCACATGGTAGGATTCTGGGTGTATGCAGGTCTGGTCCAGGGGGTTTAATGAAGTTGGTATGTTGACACCAGCCTTCCCTTTGCCCTTCTTAGCTGCTGGTTTTTCTAACACTGTTTTGGCAGGCTGAGGTAAGGATTTCACACTGTTTGACAAACAGATTCATTTAAAATTTATTAGAGTCCAAGATTAAGCCTTTTTTATATATCTTTTCTGCATTATTTGTAATGAAAATGTGCCATGTAAGCAGCTTGCATTTTATTCAACCCAAATAAACTGGTGGTTAATTCATTTTCTTTATACCACTCACTATATTGGCCCAACTTTCCTCTCCATGATACACACCTTTGAACTTCCACACATTTAACTGAATATAAAATTAAATAAACTTTTAATGTTTTGAATACCATGAGGATAATTCCAGATGAAAACTCGTTGCAAATAAATAACCAGATTATAAATGACTGATAAATGACAAGGCACTGTACTTAATGAAACTCAAATATGTGTGTGGGTCTGCGACTCTGCATATTTATAGATACAACACACACGAATGTGTACCTGTTTAGAGTTTGAGGGTTGATTCTGATGAAGCCAGCACACTGCTGGTAGGTCTTGGGCCCCATGCCTTTGACCAGTTTGAGTTGCTCCCTGTTGATGAAGGGACCATTCTGCTCTCTCCACTCTTCAATACTCCGAGCCCTGCCCGCATTTAACCCAGCTATGTGCCTAGGATATAAAATAACACATGACATATAGAAAATACCTCACATCATCAATTTATATGGAGGATTTATTCAAATTTATGGACTAATCTAAGAACTTTCTCCTACAATAGATACTAACTAAAATAAAGGCAAGTCTTTAGATAACATGCAAACAAGCAGCAGATTCTGTAACTGTTAGCTGGAATTTTAAACAAGCACTCGAATCATAAGAAACAGGCATGAGCCAATATTTAGTGAGCATATTTGACCAGTTCTGGCCAAGCAAAAAAGAGAGGCGATTTGAAACTCAATTAGGTCGACCGTGTTAATGCCCACAGTGAGTGACTCACTCTAAAATGTACTGCTATGTCAACACTCCACATAATACCTCAGTCATCAACACGTCTGCATATGCCTAATGCGTGTATGTGAGGGTAGCAAAACTGGTGGCAGGGAATGGAAAAAGCTCACTTGCAGAGTAGACAGGTAAACAGATGACCTGATGCCTGCCTCACAGTCCATGCCAGCCCATTTCATACCATTTATTTCAACAGTAAAAACAGTAAAAGCATATTAAATCTGTATACTTGCAATGTCCTGATATATATATATATATGTATATATATATATATATATATATATATATATATATATATATATATATATATATATATATATATATATATTTATACACACACACACACACACGCTTGAAAATCTTTAATAGATGTGTGTGGTGTTGTGTTGTTATGCATCTGTCTGACTACCTGCATGTATGATGTTGTGTGTGCAAACTTGTCTAATCCTCTCTCTTGATTCCAGTGAGCCCAGTAAATGGGGCCAGGGTGTGAAGCATTAAAGTCTAAACAGAAAGCTGGCTAACTGTGTGCATGTGTGTGCACGTTAATCACACGTCTCTGCATGTGTGGATGAAGCTTTGCCGTGTTGTGACTGCAAAGGGAAAGTATGTCAAAGGTCTGAGTCCTGCTTCATTTCTTTTTCTGACTTTACATGTGTCTGTACAGTATATACAGTTTGTGCAGAATAAGAGCACATGTGCAACAGTGCACCATCTTGTGAGGACATGTGAACATTGCTGAGCCTAGGTTTTACAGTATGCACTTATGCTGTTTAGTCTGAAAAGAATGGCCAGGAGCAATGGAGATGACCTAAATTCACAGAAAAAAACTGGAGCAAGTTCTCAAAGATGCTTCTAAAGCATCTCTGCTGAGCAGTTAAAAAACTGTGTTACGATATAAGCGTGGTTATAAAGTCAGTTATGGAAACTATAAAACTATGAAAAGGGCAGTAGGTTTTTTGTTTGTTTTGTTTAGCATTTGCAAGTTTTCGCTGCTACCTCATGAGCATCTCTGAGCAAATGTTGATGTCCACCCCCACAAAGCTCACACACTCCTGCACGACTCCATCCAGTGCTGCCTTCAGTGCTCCAGCTGACACGTCATGCTGTAAAAAAAAAAAAGAAAAAAAAAGGCACATTTAAAAATCATACATTTTTTCGCAGGTCTACACAAAAAATGAATATAAGGTCCTGTTTAAAAGAGAAAAACAACTTTCAACACTGCTGTTGTCTGATAGGATAAGCAGTTCCACAATCTTAAAAGGGATAAATTGTCTCTGCGCTGGGTCATGTGTAGGTCTTGTGTGACATAAATTGTCCTCATCCGAACCAGTCTTCAATGATCCACGGGGTTTCTACACGGCTGATCTCATGCAGCCCAAATATTTGTAACTACACAGACTGAGTGCCCCCAACCAAGCATGCACCTGTGTCAGTCTACATTCAAAGTCATATCAGAGAAGATGAGAAGCACAAGGACAATGTGAATAATCTTAAAGCTAAGACTTTCCAGGAGAATCAGGAGCACTTTAGAAGTCATAACTTGACCACTTCAAACACTTTACATTACAGCTCACATTCAAACACACATTCATACCCCAATAGGCACATCAGGAGGCAACCTGAAGTTCATTGGTTTGCTCAAGGACACTTCCAACATGTAGCCTGGGGACCCTGAATCGATTCACCAACTCTGGTTGACAGACGACTCTTCTTCAAAATGAACTACAGCTGTCATAAATGGGCTACTTATATACAGTACAGTCTTAGATCAATGACAAGATGATGCATAGAACAGCAGAACAAAGAGATAGTAGGAATGGAACTGTGTGTGTCTACAGAGTCTGAATCAGTTTGCACACTCAGCTGCACAAACAAACATACCCATACACTTCAAATATATGATAACACGCAATTCTTAAATCATTTGATCAGTTTCTCAAAAACTGAGGTACAAAAAGGATCTTAAGGGGATTTTAAAAATATAGACCTTCTTGTGACCGAAATGTCACACGAATAAAAACACTTGAATGAGAGTGATACCCTTTTTTGAAAAATATAGACCTGAAAGAGACAAAATGGTAGAGAACGAATTAAAAGAAGAAAACTGAAAATGTTTGGCTTGTCAGAAGTTGAATAAAATAAAATAATAAACATTTGAGGACAAATAAAATATTTCAGGTATTGTTCTTTGTCAACCTTCACACTCAAATGAAAAAGAAAAGAGAAAATATTGAAAAACAGAAAAGAGCTTACTACTTTTAATTTAAATCAGAACATATTATCCAGAGGGACTGGCATCTTTTTTGTAATAAGGAGCAAGAAGCCAAAGCCAGAAATTTAAAATTTAATTACAGGGAAACGAAATGACAGGAAGGAAAACAAAGGAAAGGAAAAGGGGAAAAGACAAGGAAAAGAAGAGAAATTTCCTAAATGAAACGGACCAAAATAAAACACCCAAATAGACTTAAAAAAAATCTCTGAGGTCTAACAGTTGTGCAGAGACAAAAACAGGCCCTGGGCTGTGGGACATCGCCAAAATTCAAGAAGTCCAGCTGGAGACTGATGCCTCAGCAACTGCTTGAGGATTAGCTGACACTCTAAACTGGACTACTGTTGATCTGTTGTATCTGTCTGTCAGTGTGAGAGTGTGTGTGCATGCAGTTTGTGTGTCATGTGTACGAACGTGACTGAGACTAGCATGAGTTGTCCTGTAACATGATCACGCTCTGAACAAACACGGACCTGTAAACAGATAACAACAACACCGACCAGCACACACACCCCTCTCTGTCAGCAACAACAAGACAGACGAGGACAGAGAGGGGAGGGTGAGTCAGACAGAGGTGTCAATGAGTAAGAAAACACATGTGGCACCTTATTTTTTTTTTTTTTTGATTGGACATATGAGACTTTTACTGGTTCAGTCCAGATCCATTTTAACAAATATGCATTGACAAATTCAGCATTTAAATTGATAGCATGTCCATACTAGAGACAATTTGTTGGTAGAAAATACATTAAAACTTGAAGGTAAACCTATGAATTTATGAGTTTTTTTAGTGTTTGCCCCCATCACCTTCCCTAGATGTGGTGCGGACACACACACACAAAAAGTTTCCATTTTCACAGCAATTAACTTTTAATTAAAAGGAAAATCCACTGTTCTCGAAGAGACTGTTATTGCAGGTGCATAAAAACTGTACAGAATATTTCTCCTTTTCTTTTATAGACTGAACAAATTTCCCTCTTTCCTCTGGTGTATTAAGTATCTGTTTCTCATACTGTTGAATAGTCTGCAATGAGCCCCGTGTCCATCCAATAAAATCACACCAGGGATATTATATCATTCATAAATTTGATAACACAGTACATGAAAAAACGAAAAGTTGGCATGGTTTTGATCTAAACAATTTTTCTTATCCTGAACCAAAGGTGATGCAAAAATACCAACACAGACACTTAACAGCTTATATGCATCTATGAGTTGTAATGACAATTAAATCATAATTTCAAAAAAGAACATCCAGTTCCAAGGTACTTTAATAACACATAACGGCTCTAATGACATCACCTTTGATATAAAAAAAGGGTTATTTTTGTTTTACTGAGCTTCAAATACAAATTTCAGAGAGTTATTTCAATATGTTTGTTGAAATAATTTAGTTCATGAATGATTTGATATGGCTCCTGGATGTTTTTACAAATAGCTACATTAATAACTATCTTTTAAATATAGTTTACCATCATCAATTACAATATCTCAATAATTTAGTCTCCCACAGCAAAAGTGGAGTGTCAGTGGAAGAAAAAAACTGAAAAAACACTAAGAACATCACTGCACCCCCTCTGACACCTTAGGCGACATGCAATCCAAATCTTAGTTAAAATGTTGCTGTGCTGCAGCCAGAGGCGTTTGGGAAATAATAAAAATAACTTTCCAAACAAGAGCTAGTTCTCATAAAGCTAAGACTGAAAGATTTACGACTTCTGGTGAGCGGATCCAGAGTCAGATAGTAAGAGAGGATGAAGAGGAAATCACCTGTAACATCACACCAGAAAAGAATGTTTTCACATGAGAAAGGTGGAGGTGTGTGTGGCAGTGTGAGTTTTAACCTGCAGTAAAACCCCAGTGAATAAGTTCTCACATTCTTCTTGAAACCTTATAGAGGTGGGAGCAGCACGAGAGCATCTGAGGTACTGTATTGTCACAGCACACATGTACATAACTGCTAAATTAGGGGTGAGAAAAAAAACTACACAGCTGCCTTACTTTTTATGCAGTCTACTCAATACTGACATTTTATTCTAAAGCATGTTTTCTTTTTTTTATGAAAAATTGAACAATGCTTATCACTGTAAATTATGAATAACCTTGGAAGCCATGCCTGAGAATATATCCTGTGCATGCAAATAGTTGAGTTTCTATCACAAGTTTTGCTTGCTTATCAGTGTCACTATACCAAACAATCCTAAATTATATTTTTTTAAGTAGATGTTAAATATCATATTAGATGTAAACTAGAGATGTTCAATATAGGCTTTTTTTACTGATATCCCATACACCGATATAGTTCAACTCTTAAATTCCAATATCCGATATCAACTGATACCGATATATGCTGAAAACTGTGAGGTTGTATCTTTCATATTCTGGGAGATACAACTATATTCTGCTCTGTGAGCAAAGATCCAAAAATAGCCTTATCTCAACCAGAGAAGTTCATTTTGGACATCTGGCTGCCATATATCAGATACTAGCAGGTATTAGCAGGTATTAGCCAGCATGTGGCTAATTATAATTTGACAACTTGGTAACTTAACCAACAACTTAAAACCAGACATATTATAAACAGCTTCAAAGCAAGTCAGTCTGTAGCAGCAGCAGCTGCACCGTAGTCACATGACTGAAAGGAATGCTGGGATATTAAGTTCTTCCACAATAACAGGGACTTTTCTACATACTGGGCCGCTGCTAATAGAACAAGATCTCACGAGATTTTGTTGCTCCATAATGAAATATCGAGAGATTTCATTTTTCAAAATATCGGCCAAAAAAAAAATATATATACTGATATTTTCCGACATCACATCTTAATGCCAATATTGGCCAATAATATCAGACATCCCCGGGAAAGACCTAGGAAACACTGGGAGGACTATGTCTTTCAACTTGCCTAGGAACGCCTTGGGATCCCCTGGACGAGCTAGTACAGTAGATGTGGCTAAGGAATGGGAGGTCTGGGCTTCCCTGCTTGGGCAGCTGCCCCAGCGACCCGAACTTGGACGAGCAGCAAGAAGAGGGTGGGTGAATGGATAAGCATTTCCTAATGGTTGGCATAGTCAAAAAACTACTCAGTTTTTTGGTCCTGATGTTATTTCTCATCCCACTAGAAATTAATACTTCCCAAAATCCTGTGATATTGAGTTGAATGCTTTATAAATCCCAAAAAGAGAAAACATTTTTGCAGGATAATGAATCAATAACAGCCACCTGTCATTACTGAATAGAAAACCTTAAAGGAGCTGTATCATGCTTTTCAAATGTTCCAAAAGTCAAATATAGGCATTTATAAGCTAGATATGTTCCCATCGTTACTATAGAAACTAATTTGGTGTTAAATATTAGTTTTTCGATGCATCTAATTTCCAACACGGAAGTAAGATGGCTGACTGTCCTGAACCGCGGAGCTCTCGACCAATTGCAGCATGTTTTACGCCCATTTCATGACGTCGCCCCGGAAGAGACACTTATTCTGAAGGTAACAGAATTGTCTGTAGCACCGGCACCGGCAGCTCTCATGTGGATGTTAGTAGTAAACATTGATGGATAATTACTCCGATCAACGGGATAAAACAGACCAGCCTGTTATGGAGCTGTATGCGCTCGACCCAGAGTCTGATATGGAGTTTGAAGTATACGCAGTACCACAGAAGTACCACAGAGACCCTGACAAGCAAGTAATTTAGCGAACAAATCATAGGCTAACAGTTAGCGCTGAGCTAAGCAGCACTCACATGGATCTTGTAAACATTGATGGATAATCGGACTCCGATCGACGAGATCAAACGGAGGGGCCTGTTATGGAGCTGTATGCGCTCGACCCAGAGTCTGATATGGAGTTTGAAGTACACGCAGTACCACAGAAGTACCACAGAGACCCCTGACAAGTAAGTAAATTAGCAAACAAATCATAGGCTAACAGTTAGCATTGAGCTGAGAGATGTGTTGACTCACCAGTGTTGTCTGTCCATGCGCGTTTTTATAGTAGGAACTGCGTCAGGTTTCAGAAGTAAATCCGCGAGAAAAAAAACACTTTACTGCCCGAGATTCATGAAGTTGTCAGGAGTGAAGTTCACACACAAAGTTGAGGTTTTTTCCCTGCTCCTGAAGTTAAAATCCAACCACTTCTGGCAAGTCGATTCATCCAGTGCAACAAATAAACTCCCACTCTGAACATAACCACGCTGAACGTAACTGCATTTTTCCCAACTTGCTGTCCTCTAGAGCTTAAAAAAAAAGAAAAAAAAGGAAGAAAATTCTCCTGAACTCTGGAGCAAACGTCTGTTAGCTGATGGCTGCTTTTCTCTGAGGAAATCTTCCTGCAGGTGTTAGTTTCTTCCTCAGTGAGTGTGTATAGGATTCTCTGAGTTTCTGTTCAACACAGGGCGTCTTGCTACGATGCTGCGCATGCGTGTTTGTCACTTCGTGATTGGTGCCACGTTCATACGTAACGGGGTGGGTAGTCAGCCGTTTGCAGGGAGGTAGCGCTCGGTTTAAATATTCATGTAGATTACTCAAATATGCATGAATGAAGAAAAATAACGATTTAAATAATTTCTTGATGAGGAAATAACACACTGACATGCTGAAAAACTCTTAAAAGTCCATTTTTCATGATAGGGCTCCTTTAAAACAGTAATTTTGTAGTAATTTCTATGGCCAGTTATGTACCATTCTTTCATTGCAGTATAGCTGAAGAAGCCTCTGATCGAACATACACATTTGAATTACTTTGTTGTGCAGAGGTTTTCTATTACTGCTTATAACATACTTGTTGCCACACTAGCTTGGGGAGGCCTCCAGAGCAGTCTTCAGCATAGAGCCAGCTTACTTCATAAGTTTGTCTGCTTTCTGTGAGTGTCTGAATGCTGCTGATTGAACTGATTACTGCACAGCAGATGGCACTCTCCAACTTAGATTTATAAAAGATTTGCAACTCTGTGTAAACATTGGAGACCTAAAATTCCACAAGTATAGTCTCTTCTGTCTCTTCTCGCAGACAGCTTAAGTGTAACATTTACACTTTATGCTTTCCAGTTCCACACCCAGGTATTTGTAGCCCTCTGCTGCAAAAAGTATGTCATACTGCAAACAAAACCTCAAATGACAGAGAACACACACACTGACTGGTCAACCAGCCTTAACAGGACAATATACTAATTTTCATTCATTGTGGACAGCTTTACCAAAACTCAATCCCTGCCCCTCACTATTACCTGATCATAGCTTACTGTTACCTAAGCCTAAACCCAGTTCACACTTTAATCCTAAACCTAACCACAGAAATCATGTTCTGCTTAATTAGAATATTGTTCGTTGAGATTAACTGCAACAAAAAT
This sequence comes from Atherinomorus stipes, assembly GCA_023101725.1. Classification (NCBI taxonomy): domain Eukaryota; kingdom Metazoa; phylum Chordata; class Actinopteri; order Atheriniformes; family Atherinidae; genus Atherinomorus; species Atherinomorus stipes. The sequence goes on along the minus strand of JALJCO010010656.1, from coordinate 143,051 downwards.
AAGCAGATGGTTTTCTGTTAAACATACAAGCATTATATTATGGTTGCATCAGTCCTAACAGTTACACAAACAGGGCCTTTAGGTTTCTTTCATGCAGTTTACATTGGCATTAGCAGCACAAGTGGAGCATGTTGACTCTTATCATCTATTTAATCCTCTTGTAGCCTGCTCTTTTCTATCTGTTGCTTCTGTTATTTTTAGGCAGATGTAATCTGGCTGACAGGTATCAGAGATAAAATACAGCTGACACAATTTTAACTTTGCCTTTAGCTTCTTGTACACTATATTATTTAGAAATGTTTAGATAAGAATTTAAAATCTGTGTGAAGGCAAAAGTAGAGATGTTAAAATAGATAAGTTGAGATGACACACTATGAACCATTTTTAAAATCACTTCCACTCCCTCATTCCTTGGTCCCAACTGTCAGACCCCAAACCTCAAACTCATCCAGATCCAATGGGCTGGATCCTTATGTGTGAAGGTCATGTTTGGATTGGACGGAAACTCGCTAAAGTCAGCCAACCAATACGCATGAACAAAGTGCTTCTGTCTGCACCACTAGTACTTAAATACTGCTGAGTTACCACATGTCACTCAGAGAGAGAGGTAAAGAGACAGTGGTGAAAAACACAAAAAGAAAGAAACTAAAACAAGCTTTCCTCATTCTCAGTATTTCACAGAGAAACTGAAAAAACATTGTCCTTTTCTGTGATATGCACATTTCCTAATATAAGGCACATACATAACTGAAAACCACCAATTACAGGGAAGTACAGAGTGAGGGTCAAAAGGGGGGTGGGGAGGGGTTGAAGCAACTGCTAAAATTGAGGTGTTGACTGACAATGAGAATGAAAAGTCTGACAGCAGTCTAAAAAGCTGAGTCTTGTCACTAAGAGCTCAGCAAATGGAATGAGGCTGGAGCCAGAAAGACAGCATGCTGGAAAGAGCCTGAGGGATGAAAATGGTGGAAAGTTAACTTAAAGGTTGTTTTAAAATGTACATCAAATGTCCTTCATGTTCTCTTCACCGACTTCAACCTGAGGACACAAGGAATTTACTTTCCTGTCTTGCCAATTAGGCTGGGAAAGCTGAATACAGATAAATAAAAAGTGCTTGGAAATTAATAACCATACTTAGCCATAGTCTAACACTTGGAGCAATTTCACAAAAAAAAAAAGAAAAAACAGCTTTTAGCTGCAGCTTGAATCCCACCTCAAGTAGACAGCTAAAGTTACCAGTTGCACAAAATTGTGCAATATGTTCCTATCTAAACCTGAATGTTGTTTATAAAAAAAATTTGAATAAATATAAACCTTTGTTTTCTTGGAAAATTGAAGAGAGATAATGAAATTTCTTTCTCAAGATAAACCTTTGGTGCTTTATTTTTATGGACAGTTGGAATTAATTTGTAGTGAATGACTAATATGAACTGAGATTACAGCTCAAACAACAATTAGCACAATGTTGATGCAAACGCAAGGAGCGACTGGAGAATGAGTCACTTACTTTGTTTACTTACAGTAAGCATTTAGTTTGAGCATTTTGACAACATTAGCAGACAAGAGCTTGTGTTGCCCCTCAAAAACAGAACTGACTTAAGTGAAACACCTGCTTTAAACTTTTTTTTTTTTTTTTTTTTTTTTGCTGTGCAGGGTGCAAAATGTGATTGGCATCAATAAACCACAGAGTGGAAAAAAGTGAGTTTTACAGTCAGGAAGATGGCAACCTTTGTTGAATTGTTATGTTATTATTTGCTAGTGTTTCGAAACTTCTCAAATATTTTCAATTATAAAAAGAGCATAATATGTAATTGTAATGCAAGTTGTCTTAATGCTCCAATTAAATATGTTTGTGTAAGACACAACGCAGCAAAAAAAACTCCCTTCTTCCATTGTGAGATGATCAGCTGTGTTCCAGTGACCCCGGTCTATGAGGTTATCCAACACTCATGTTCTCCTTCACTGAAAACCTGTTTAAGGCATCTCAGAACTCCCCCTGAAAGCACTGTGCACTGTTCTAGGCAAGTCTCTGGCTTGCTCTTGTGTATGAATGTGCACGTGTGTAGGTGTAGGTGTGTCTCACTGTTGAGCAGGAAGTTGAACTATTGCCATTAGGCTTTCATGACAGGTGTTGAAAAATCATAAAGCCATCTCCTTGCTGTCATATTACTTTCAGCTGTTGATTTATGACAAGTGTTTAACTAGTGATAAAGGAACCTGAGAAAATCAGGACAGAATAACATTATGAATAGACACAGGAAGCCAGAATGAACTAATTGCTTTTTTTCATCATTATCATTATCATCTAAAAAGAAATGGGTCTTATTACTTAGCTATATTTGTGAAGTAAGGTTTAAGCATACTATCCACCTATGGGATATAAAATGCTGAATCACGTTATTTCTCATAATCCTCCCAATTGCACAAGCCATTTAAAAACTATTCTAAAAGTAAAGAATGTGTTTGTTTTTTTTTCCAAATGTCTTTTTTTTTTTTAATTCATAGCTTTTTAAAAAAAACTACATTTAGTAAAACTAATCTTGAATTATCTGTAGTCAGAATATATCAATTTTCAACCACTGGTTTAATTTACATTTATATGAAAAAGTTACAACACTGGTAAGCAATTCTACATATGAAGGTTTACTTATCAAGATTTTATATTTTTTTTACATGAAACACAATCATTACACAATATAAACCATTCAATAACAAAAAAGAAACATACCTGTAATAATGCATTTGTAATAAATTGCTGATTAGTGGAGATAAAACTTGAGCAAGCAGAAACCCATTACAATTGCAACATCAATTAATCTATCCTACAATCTCACTGAATATGAAACCAGCTAAAAACGTGCTGAGACAAATCTCAAGGAAATAATTAAAATAACACCAGGTCGTGTTTAGCAGCTTCTGCAACTGATCAGGTCTTAAAGAGCCTGTTTTCCCACGCTTTGATAACTCAAAGCAGGAGCTATCAGTCACTGTCATGCCTCCATTTCTCTCTGGTTTTACCATCCCTCTGCTCTGTCTGCTCCTGTCTCCCCTCTAGGCACTACCATTCATGAATGAATGATTGCATATATACATATGGGATAGCATCAGTTGTCTAAAGACAAACCTAAGCCACTTAAAAGGAAGTGCAAATCTGCCTTAAGATCACATTTTGGTTCTTAAAAGGCTAGGTCTTAAAAGAAAAAACTAAATAAATTAATTTAAAAAAACAAAAAAAAACTTGTAAATGTCAGTGAAAAATTCAGGTTTACAATCAGAATTTCTATTAAAAAAAAATATTTTTAGGGGTAACATAGTCATTTTGATTCTCTTTTTAAAGACACACAACCTTAACCTCAGACTTCAAAACTGCATTCCTGACTCATTTGATGGCACATTTATTATTTACATTTCTGGAGTCCAGCAGTGGCAACCCGAGGCTGGGTAGCCACATTTAACAACTTTTTCTTCCAGGATGCCGCATGACGTGAAGCTGAGTTTTGCTGTCGCACCACGTCACATTCTAGCAAGTGGATATCAACCAGAAAGCTGGAGCCTATCCCAGCAATTAGCAGGCAAAAGGCCGGGTACACCATGGACAGGCCGCCAGAGTATCTGAATTAAACAAAATGAATTAAAATATCAATATAATAATAATAATAATTCAAATCTTATCTAATACCACATTACTATATCATATATAATTCCACCACATTACCACATCTGGTGGAATGGTAGTCTAGCGGTTAGAAAGGTGAACTTGAGGGCAGAGGACCTAAGTTCAAGTTCCCGGACTGACCACTGGGGGCCATTGAGCAAGTCCGTTAAACTCTCTCAACTGCTCCCGGGGCTGAAACATGGTACTGCTCTCTAGTACATCTACAGATGAGTAAAAATGCAGTCTCATATCCAAGTTGGGATTAATAAAGTAAATATAAAAATATAATAAAGTGTATTTCCAACATTGGATAATAAATGCTATTACTGCTTTAGAGCTAGCTTTTAGTATCTTGTGTATTTAGGTGTATTTAGCATATTATCGCATCTAGTATCTTGCGCTGAGCAGGGCATATTTTGGAGTGTGGTGATCTATCAAATTTTTGAAACTCCTTTCTGTTTTTTTTTTTTTTTTACTTAAAGAAAAGCTGACTGTACAGTGGCAGAAATTCTAGTAATTCTTGACAGAATATTTTCCTGTCCATTGTTTTCCCCCTGGCACATCACATGCTGAGAGACGAGGAAATCTAAGAGAAAATTTCATGTTATCTTTTGTTGTCCTGGTAATCATGACAACTTTTTACAAATTGCCTTTATCCAATTAATTATTAATAATGAACTGGAGTAATGTGGATAATAGTCTGATTTAATTGGATTGGGCAGCACCTTTAAAAGTGCTTTGAGGTGACTTTTGACATGAACTGGCACTACACATATAAAACTGAAATTACAGTTAATTATACAGTAGTAATGGATTTTACTTTTCTCTGACAGTGTTAGACAGTAGAGGCTACTCGCATGTGAATAGCTGTTTGCTCATTAGCTGTAATTCTAGCTTTTTTAACTCAGGATTTTTGGATTTAAAAAAAAAAGGTAAAAAAAAAAAAAAGCTTCACGTGAAAATGTGAACTGAGCGTATGGCAGATGAAGAGCAGTCATTGGGACAGGATCAGGAAAATACTTGCAAAAAGCTGGAGTGAGGGAAGAGAACGGTTGAAAGAAGTGAGGGGAAGAGTGACAGTTTCTTTAATATCCGGCTGGCGGGCAATATTTTCTTACACAGCAGTGTATGTCTGTGTGTGTATTTTCCAGTAGCAGTTAGTTTCGCGGCCCTGGGGATTACCCAGCTGTTAACAGACCATAGCAACATAAAGAGCTGACTGACATGGACGCACTCAAATGGCTGCTCCTACTTAATTTTCAATTATTAAAAGACACAAAAGTGCTGCACATGAAAGTGTCCTGGACTGAAACAGAGTAAAGTGGCTTTGTGCAGGAGCTACTCATATTAAAGAAAATAACACCACTGGTTCAGGATTCAGACATGCATCTCGCAAAATCCAGCAAAACTTGTCAGCCAGTGGTGCTGTAGTGAAAACAGTGTTCCCACACCAATACTTACGTTCAATCTGATTTTAATGGGCCTCACTTTTTTAGCCCTCAGCTCATTTCCGCCTTTCTCTCAGAGCTGTCACTCACTGGGTCAGCAGAGGGAGAGAGAAAGAGAGCACATGCTGTGCCAGCTGTCTAGAGTTTCATCTGCCTTATGCTTTTTGGGTCTAATGGCAATAAACTTTCAGAAAGCTCAAAATGCCATGAATCACACAAAAGAACATGTATGCATGAGTGCACTTTTCTCACACATACACATTCATGCAAGCACTAATACAAATGTATACACATGCATTTAAGAACATACACACTTTGCCATTAACTCTGAGAAAGGACAGAGAAGAACGTGTGCATGAGTGTGTGTGTGTTTGTGTGAGCTCACATGCAGGTCAAAGTGATGTCCCATCTCATATCTGTCAGCACCCAGAGTTTATTTACTCGGTTATATTATCATTTGTTGACCTAGTCACATGATCTGAGAGTGAGAGGTGCAGAATCCTGGGCACCCCAGAGAGCCCGAGCAGAACTTGATGAGAGACAAGGGCCTGTGACCTAACACACTCAGCGACACACACATACACACGAGCGCTCGCACAATTTGACCAGATTCGTTCACTTTCAAATATCCATTTATTTCCTGCAATACTTAAATCTTCCCATCATCGTCTTACCTTTGAATTTTTTTCACAAGCTGCTGTCTTGTCTAACCCCTCGTTTCTCTCCCTCTCACTGAAAGTGGTTTTTGCTCCATAAGTTCAGCTGCTGCATGTCACAACAACTGCAGAACTAATAAGAGATGCTAAATATGAGCCAGAGCATTTCTCAGCATAAATATATGTTGAAAAGCTCTAGTGTAATAAACCTAAGGTGCCTCTTCGTACCACTAATAAAGCAGCTCCCTCCATTCCCCAAGGAACAGATGGTTTCACTCCAGCTGAAAGTATTTGCCGGTCTGTTAACTGATGGGTGAATTGCATGTTAAAGCTCTGCTTGGTTGCCATTCATCAAGCCAACAGTACAAATTCTGTTTCTAGCTTTGGAAATTGGATAATTTGCTGCTTTTCAAATGTGAATAAACCCCCCTGCCACTGCTACTCAGTATTCTTCCACATCATTGCTCTATTATGAAATGAGCTTCACATCCTCAGGAACAGGAATTCTACCAATTTAACACTGCACCTGAGAAATTGGTGAGGAAAACACAAGATACGCACTTAAAATCCTCTTTTCTACCCCATTTAGTAATGGTGTAGATACATAATAACATGAATTCTTTCACTAATAAATCATTTTGAGGATTTATCAGAACAGTGTTTTATTTCCCATTCTTAGTTCTCTTCACATCTAATATCTGAACTAATAGCTGATGTGAACAGTAGACACGTTAGAGATAAATTTGACCCTATCTGTATCACTCAACCCCGCACACACATTGTACAAAAGCAACACAGAATTAATTGCTGGTTCATCTGCACACACTGATACACCAACAGATAATGAGCAGCAATCACACAAGCAAAGAGAAATGTCCAAACATACGTAATGTCTGATTCTCCCTTAACTGAATTAGTTATCCTTAGCCTCATCTGTTGACACAGCCCTCAGGCAAGTTTATCTTCTCTGCTTGCACCTCTCCCTTTAGCGTGTTTTCTTCCCATGTCTTAATTCTCCTGTCTTCTGCTTCCCATATTTGTTTTCTCAGTTTTTCAAAAATAAAAAATGTATATAAACTGTACAAGAAGTTTGATTTATAACAAAAAATTACCTGCAGATTGGGTATATAGGATAGAATGAAAAAATTGATGATTTATATTATATCTTTTGTTGACTAATACTTTCTAAGAAACCATAGAGCCCATTCTGACAAAATGAAGGTGACACCAAACAAAAAAAAAAAAACCTTAATACATCAATGTACACCTATGTTTTATATCAACTAAGTAATTACAGCAGTTAACACATGAGAAAATAAACAAATTTATTAATAAAATACTCACCTGATATGTCCCAATACCTATGTGTTTAGGATCAATCTTCACAAGCTCAGCCAGTGGATCTTGGACACGGCGACCGATGGACACTGTCAGCACACACAGTGAAACAAACATGAGAAAAAAAAAAATCACAGAATCTCAGGAGAAAAGTCTCATGTGATTCTGCAATTTGTATTCTTCATGAATTTGCAGCTTGACTTGGTTATTGAACATGCAAATCTGCATATTTCTAATTACTGAAAATGCAAATTATCTGCACAATACATCCCCAGCTTGAGGGCAGGCCAGACCTAATTGTCATTCTCCCCCAATAATAATAATTAAAGCTGGCATTTCACTTGAGCTTCTGCACCTGTCATTTAGCTCGTGATAGATGCTGAAGTCATGAACCCTAAAACCCCCTAATCTACTCAGTCCCGTGCTCACTGGAAAAGTAGCACATAAACACACACAGGCAATCTGTACCAACCAGAGAGGGTGGCTTTGAAGGCATCAGTTGCAATTGCAAATTCAGGATATTTTCCATAATTATGCTAGAAAAGCCCTGAGACAAGGAGAAAAATGATAAACACCACAGACATACATAAAGGGAAAGAGTAACTCAACAACTGATCCTATTGTTAATCTTCCTTTAAAGTAAGAAAAACTCTGCTGAAGGTGTAAAATATACATGTGGAAATGAAAACAAATGTTTAATTCCAGTTGTTTGATCAATCTAGAACTACAGGATGTAGTTTACCCCTCCAATCCTGCTGCTTACCTCGGTTATAAATGCCTTTGCATGTATGAATTTCAAAGTTTACAGTACATGTTGTATCATACAGGAGTTGTGTCAGAGGTATATCTCTGAGGTGGAAAAGACAAAGAGAAAGAGAAGGATGGGACGTGAAAGAGGGAGTATGTCTGGAATCAATGGCTCTTCTCTCTCATCTGACTGCGGCAGGAGGCTGCTGCCTGAGATAATATTTAGACAGGGATGAAGTTTCAACCCCAGCCTTGCTCAGTGCACCATCAGAACACTCAAATACACTTTCCGTCTATCATGTGTCTCTGAATCTCCGCCTGATTCTTAATATGAAAAGTTGATTTGTAAATAGAGTCCAACATTAGTCCTCCGGCATTCATTAAAAGTTAATGAGCCAAAAGCAGAACAACACAAATGGGACGTACTGGGAAAGACAGCAAGAGCTACATGAAGGTCATAATAACTCAGGACAATCTGGAGAATGTGACATGCTGCAGTCTGGTGTTGGTGGGAAGTTACTTTTTTTTTCTTTTACTTTAGCTTTTCAGCTTCAAAAAGTTGATCAAACTTTCAGTTTTGAAGGAACTGCTAAATGGATCAAGTACACAGTAAACGACTGAGTGACAACAGTCTAGAAACATATGGGAAAGCTAAAGAGCACAGTAAGAACTTGGAAAACTGTTGGAGTCTTGCCTACCACCACTAGGTGTCCCAAAGATGCTGATAACCCACAATTCCCCTCATGCAAATTAAATTATGACTTATACCAAATAAGAAAAAAACAGATATACAATCTAAAGATAAAACAGACAGGCACGGTTCAAAACCCTCTCCATCTAAAGCCAAATGCTGTGAATTTCTTATGGCTTTTGGTAAGGGTATAAATATGGCTCTCAGTCCTGCTGACCACAGGAGCCTAGCATGGAATAATCCAGGCCTGCTTGATTTATGGCTTTTATAAAGGAAGTCTGTTGAAAACATTTGTTCTCCAAGAACTTTTTTTCTGATGATTTCAGTGATGAACTCTGTGGAGTGAATTAGAGAGAGTGGCAAAGGAAAGGCAAAAGGACATAAGAGAACTCAAATCACAGTGCCAAAAATGTACTAATAATGTGACTGCTGATAAGTTGTTGGAAAAAGAGGTTGAATATAAAATCTAATCTATGGGCATATTTCCTGGTGGTTTTTATTATGAACTAACTAGTGATTTGTTGATGACTGTAAAACAGAAATTTGTTTCTCAAGAGGTTTTGGGGTGTTATCACATAGCATGAAAATAAGCCATGATGAAAAGCTCATTTCTACTGTCGCATGAATCAGTTTAAATGTGAAAACAAGATCCACAGTCTGAAACTTTTAAAAGGATTTCAAACAGGGTGCACCTTGTTAGGTAGAGAAGGAATTCACAAATAGGGCTGATATAATTGGACAATTAATCACTAATTGCACAGTTTCATTCCCAAACAACCCTACTTTTTGCATTAATGAAATCAATGCAAATATCACAAAAGATTCAATAACCTTCAGGTAAAAAAAAAAAATCCAGTCTGGCTGCTTAGCATACCTGCACTCCTGAGGTTCGGATCCAAGTCTGGCATCTCTTTGACCGCCTCAGGACTCACACTGTAGATGGATGCACCTGCCTCATTGGTTATACTGGAAAAAGAATTGGACAAGAAAATGTCAAAAAGTAAAAATAAGAAAGACAAAAAAAAAAAAAAAAAAAACGGGATGAGATGATGTGCGATACAATAAATAGGTATGCAAAATAAGTACGCAATAAAAGATGGCGACAGAAACAAAGCAGCAAAAGAATAAAATTAAATGGTGAAAAGAGTTTAAAATACACGACGAAGATTTAATGTTTAAAATGATATAGCGGCCACTACTTTCACCTTGAAGCTGGCAACTTCTGAAAATGGATCCTCATTTGATTTGAGCCATCGGTTGTAAGGCCTGATATGTCCAAAACAGAACATGTTTTGGACATGACTAATGATCTTAAAACTAACAACAAAAGTACAATATTTCAAATGCCTCTAGAGTCAAGGAGGCGCGTGTAAAGAGCCGCATGGACCCAAAATGTTGGGCATGTGGGGTGTGGATAACCTAGCGGTAATGTTGTGGGTTATGGTGCAAAGTCCTCAACAAGGCACCCAGGTGAACCACCGTGGGCCCCTGAGCAAGGTCCTTAACCCCCACCAACTGCTCCCCGGGCACTTTAATTAGCAGCCTACAACCTCTCTGTTAAATACAGAGATGGCTAAAATGCAGAGCCTGAATTTCCCTCTGGAGATCATAATAGTAAATAAAAAAAAACAAAAAAACAAAACATAATCCACCGGCTAATGGGATTATATACTAGATACTTAATATGTTGTGCTGATTGACAGTCTTTGGTTCACACTTTTGATAAATATTCACTTTTACTGACATCTAAATAAATGGCACTATGATGCATTGGTGTGTATGTTTGTTAAATGACATGTAAAGGGCTTGTAGAGCTCTCTCATGCAATCTATGTGATACTACTGCCATCTAGAGGCCACATAGGTGAATTAATATTTGTCAGTTTCTGCATATATATTCTTGCCAACAGTGTTTCTCAATCCTAGTCCTCTGGACTTGCTGCCCTGCTTATTTTAGATGCATCTGTACTTCAATACACCTGGCTGAAATAAATGGGTAAGCATCAGACTTGCAAAGAACTTGATCAATAGGTTCCTTAATCTGGATCTGATGTGTTAGAGTAGAAAAACACCAAAAATGTGGAGGGAAGCAGGTCCTGAGGACCAGTTTTGAGAAACACCACTTTACAAAATATATTTAAGTGTCTCACAGCTGCAGTGGCACTGTAATTTGGACTAAATCTCAAACCCTTTATATCTGCAATATTTTCATTCATCCATCCATTCCAATGATATCACGCTTTGTGCCAACTGCTATACTATTGATACATATCACATGTAGATACAGACAGTAAAAATAAACTGACCCCACAGGACAACAAATGATTCCATTTCCCATGTTAATGCATTCATTATTAACTAGGCTGCTGATCATCCATCACCAAACAAACAGTGGCACAACAAAGCCACTGATACCCATCGTAAGGTTGATGACACCCAACTTAACCCATCTTATTGTTCAGTCTCCCTGCTCTCTTGGGTGGATGGAGAAACAGAAAGAGGGAGTTCCCTCAGGGCTATCCAATATGACAAGGGGGTCACTAACACCTCCACTATATCCAAAACAGCCAGGCCCTCTGCAGTGCATGCACACACACACACACACATATCCTTTCCCAGAGGCTTGGCCTGGGCCATGGCAACCTTGCCAATTATGAATATCTTGATAATGAAGAGTGGCAGAGGCCTTCTGATGAGAATCACAATTAAATGAACTTGCCTCCCCTCCCTCCTCTCCTTTCTCTTTCCACATCTTCTCTATTCATCCCTTCCTCCGCCCCCACTGTTCTTTTTGTCAGCTCCCTATCCATCGTGCTGACATCTGACATATCGCCATGGCGACACTGCTAACGAGCACTGGCACATGACCTTCTAGGAGGTCAAAGCGAAGCTGGTCATTAACCTGACACTGTTTCTCACACACGTAGGCATAAAGACATGCAGAGACACACATATGCAAGTGGCAGAAGATATATCAATCTCTTTTAGTGGGTCAGATAATGTCCAGTCTACAATAAAAGTCAGGGAGAGTTAGAAGGTATAGGTCAAATGAAATAGTGTTCTGCTGGTTGTGGTCATGGAAGAGAGACAGAATAACAAAAAGAAAAAGAAAAGCTGAAGCAAACAAATAAAACAAAGCTATTACAAAGACTAACCAAGAATAATGGGGAGAGGAAAGAGTAGCCACCAGCCCCTATCATGTCTAACTTAATTAAGGCTGCTGCTGGGGCATCTCAGTAACAGCACTGTCATGGATACAGCTCTGAGCCCTCATCACCACAACCTCCGTGGCCGTCCACACAGAGGGGGCATCACCCTGGCAGACAGCAGAAGGTCGGCTGGTCAGTGCATGGACACACACCCACACAAAGTTAGTGCTTGCCTCTTGGTGTAAATGATGACTTCTGACCCTGTAGGGTTATCATTTATTTGCACTTTTGTTTGCCCTCTTAATTGTATGCACACACACAAACACAGATCTGCCCTCAGCACTGTCCCATCCCAGGGCAAAGTCACAAACTGGCTCCCTTAACCACCCCACTACCAGTTGTGTTTAAGACACACCCTTGGGCTTCACACATACACACACATATAAAATGACTGCCCCCTTGCAGACCTCTCAACAAAACCAAAATTGAAAGAGATGGATAGACAATTTGATACCTCATTACAGCCTTGAGGGTCACAGGCCCTCAGTCTAAACTAAAAACGACTCATCAGATCAGCCATAAAAAAACATAGGCAATAATATCACAAACTAACAAAAAGTTTAAGGGAAGAGGAGGAAATTGGGGTTGTGTCTGCATTTGGCCACTCTGCTCTGTAACAGTAGAGGGATTACCTGAGTCAGCAAATCAGTGTGAACTTTCTGTGCAACTTTGCCTTGGTTTGGGTCTGGACAGTGGATGGTGTAACTTGCACACTGCATTTATTCAAGATTTTTATGTTTATTTGTGTAGCAAATTATATAGTGTCTATATTTAAAAAAGGAAAAAAACAAAAACAAAAAAAAAAAACTATCCTGAACATTTTGACCAGTTTTCAGGATGACCAGAAACCAAGAAGTTAAGCTGCAGCAAACGCATACCAGAACATTACTAAGGTAGGTAGAGCATTCTGTTGCTGTCCAAGGTTCATCGGGCATTTACGGAGTGCAAATATCATATTATTGAATCGTTATATCAGTGTCTAATCAGATCAAATTAAATGTCAAAATTATATTTCAAAATTGAAGGACATCACCTCCACAGGAGAAGTATGTAAAAGTATCTAAAGCTTCATTCTAGACCTGTAGATTTGTTTGTGTTCAACATGTTTGAATTGGCCTCATTTCACTGCCTAAGACTACGCTGCAAGATGTAACCACCCCTAAATATATCTTGATTGAGAAAAAAAAAAAAATCACACACATATTCACTTGCCAAGTTTCTCTGTCCCGGCAGCTCAAACAGCTCGAGTCCATTGCTCAGTCAGCTGCAAAGCTTGTCCTCAGGGAGTAAAATTGAGGGATGTGCCATATCTCTCTCTCTCACTCACACACGTACACACACGCACGGACGTCGGTTCTAAAGACGATGACATTTTTCACAGAGAAAAGCGTCCAAATGGCAGGTGTCAGGGGCCGTCAGTCTCTATCGAGGCGCTAGAAGGCAGGCTGGCTCACGCACACACACACAAACTCCAACTGCCAGTGTGAGGCACGTCTGAAAAGAGCAAAGCCTCACAGACACTCATGTCAATCTGGTAGCAGGAAAGACATGTACTTGTGTAACACACAACAGCATACACAGCAGCATGTAAATACACACCCTAAAATGACAAATACACACACTGCATGTCACACAGACTCATCACACATGCTTGTCACATACAAGACCGTCGTAGGGAACACTGTAACCCCGAGGGAAGAATCTGGGTGCAGGGAAGGGAAGAAGAAGGGACAGAGGCTGGCCACCAGTGATGCATTGGAAGGAGGACGAGGGGGATGTGGGTGATAGGGATAAGACTGGCAGATCTTCACTGTCCACCACCTGCAAATGCCAAGCACCAAATCAAACACCCGTATCCTTATACCAGCTTCACACTGGGAGTGTGTTGTATGCGGAACATGACGGTTTTCATTTCGGTTCTCATGTTAACAGATGAGAGCGCTCACACCAGCTGTATGAGATAAGAGTCTCAGTCGCAGCTTAAGTAAAGCTGCTGCCTCAAGTACTTCACAGTTTCGGTGCATGGCCTACTTATCAGGAGGGGGAAAAAATCACGGAAGCAGTTGTCTACAAAACACCCGGTTAAAACATTTATCGTTTGTCATACTGTCTCCATATCAGCAACAACCATTTACTGTAGTTTCAGTGTGTAGAAAACATGTCACAAACATTAAATAAACAGCTTACCCTTTTTAAGATGCCAACTGTAATGCTTTTAATGATGCAAAGCGCTTAAAATCATCTTGTACATGAAATGTGCTGTGAAAATAAACTTGCGTTGCTGTAACTTGCCAACGGATAATGAATGATTTACAGGCAATTTGGATCGCACAAAAATATGTGCAGTTATGGCCAAACGTTGAATTAAAAACCGTGCAGGCTGCTGTTGCACTGCAGCAATGATGCTGGTTGTTGCTGTAAATACAAATTTGAAGCCATAAAGCAGCAGTTCAGAAGAGCACATGCACATGCTACCTTTGCAGTGTGAAGACCACCTGAAATGAGTCAAGCTACAGAAAAAATAGACAATGATGTGCAATCGCACGTTTTCTAAAACCGCATTAAAAGCCTCAATTTTAACTATGTCTTGGAGGTAGGTTGTGCCAGCAATGATCAGCAATTTATAACCTTGAGCTTCAAAAGCAAAGTTTCTTTCTTTTCACCCAAACGGCAGGATACCATAAAAAAAAGCAACCAAGGAGGCAGAGGAAGAAGACACTAAACCACAACTATTTCATTCCCTTTGGAAAAAATCCCTACAATAGGGGATAAATGTAAGAGAGGAAGCTTGCACCTGATTCATGAAGTAGTATGATAAGATCTCTTGGGGTTTTTTTTTCTCCCCCATTTTCAGAAGTTCACAAGTTATCATTCAATATTTGTTTTTTTTTCTCCTTTTCTAACTATCTAAGAACATACTACTTAAATGATGAACTAAGTATTATTGATTATTGAGTTTAAAATGATCAGATTTCAGACTCAAATCTGGCTCTAGTCATGTGACTTGAGTTCAAACTTGTGGTGTAAATGAATCTTTGGAAGCATTCAAGCTCCAATCAATCCATTTTTAAAAAAAATCTCTTCTTTCAGTTTTACATAATTTTGTGTGTTTTCCTGTGATGAAGACCCTCTGGATCTGATCAAGTGCTCGCTGTGCCCAGTCTTCTCTGTCACTTTAACCACACATCCAGCATCCAGCACTCCCTTCACCTGTCCATGACAAAAGCTTTACGAATTTTTGATCTAAAAAAATATTAGAGGAATGAATACTTCCATCAGGTTGTTCATGCCTGTCCATCCATTTATATTTGAAAAATAAATAAATAAATAAACTGTTATTTACACTTGTGGGCCAGTCCACTGAGACAGGTTGAGGCCCAGAGTCAGTGACATTTAAACTAACCACCTGAATTTAGTGAATTCTGATTATCGAAACTCATACAACATATTTATACTTCTATTTGCATTAAAACTTTTTCTTTCATATAAATCAGTTTTCCAACACATCTGAATACTGCCTATTCGTTCTGTATGAAGTCAATGACATAACCTCTTCATTTACCCATGGGTTCATTTTCCTCATGAAATGAAGACGCACCCCACAGCCAGGGTGAGGCCTTTCCATGCCTCTAAATCCATCTGTCCCTCCCTCCATCCATCCTTCAAACCTTCAAAGAGGCCTGAGTGCCTGGATCTCACCCAGTCATCGCTTGTCCTGCCACTGTATGTTCATCACTGTCTCAGCTTGGCCCTGGGAGAATGCCTGTACAGAGGACATGACAGGGGATACACATACCCGCACCCAGACAGAGTCATAAATACAGTCTCCACCACTGTCCTCCAGGTCAATCAGCTAGCCAGTAATAATGATCTCATCCCAAAAGGAGTCAGCTAGAGGGCAAGACAGTCAAGGACTTATTGCAAGGCAAGCCTGTGTGTCTTTGGTGGAGAACACTGTTAGCTTCTGATGCAACTGCATGGATTGCTGCTGGACATCTCATAAGTACAAACCCTTCAAAAAATGTATTAGTACTTGAAAGAGAGGTAATATTGTAAATATTTTGCTACAAAATACAGCTTAGTGCAAAGACAGCTTTATGTACAGATTCAAGTTAAACAAGCTAAAATTAAAAGGTATGCTCTTTTGTTTTTGTTTTGTTTGTTTTTGTTGTTGTTGTTGTTTTATTCAGGATTATAAAAAAGAAGCACAATTTCAGGTACTTTTGCAATTTCAGATGAGTTTACAAAACTCCATTTTAACTCCTCAAGTAATTCAACCAAGCTAAACAAGACTGGTGGTTTGATTAGTGACTTTCAGCCCCCTCAACGATCCAACTGCATCTTTGTGAAAAAGAGTAGAAGGGTCGGTCATCTTGTTGCCTTCAGGAGTGGAAGAACAAGTGGTCACAAAATTGGATGCTGTTTCTGTTTGCCTCAAGCTGTGGTCACAGCATGTGTGTATCATCACCATTGCCGAAAGATCTCCCTAACCTTACCCCACATATTCTTGCCCTCTGATATCATTTCCATCAGCATGTTACAGCCAACCACTGACAACTTGTCAGCTGTCACACAAGTAGCACAAAACATAGTGTAGTGTTAACCCCTATTATGAAAGCAAATTAATCTTAATGCTATTTTACATCAAAATAAGAGTTTAAAAGTTAGAAAAAAGGGTTTAAAACAATCAAATTAAATCTTTTTTTGCTGCTTGTTGAACACTGACCCTCTTGTGCTATTATGGTGCTGCCCACTATCCGTTTCAGCCTCTATGTGACGCAAGCAATCATTGAACATTCATTTCTGTAAAAGAAAATAAGCTTTACCCACTCTTGTAGCTGTGGTGCAGCATTTATAAATCTGAACTTAAAATATCTTCTCAAAAGTACACCACCTTTCAAAGCTCCCACCTTAGAACACAAATCACTGCATATCACCAAGCTAACACTCCACTGCACTGTACCAACACACACATTCCCAGGCATCTGTCTGACCAGTGCTGAGCATCTTATGAGCTTTGACAAAGTCTACACGCTCCATCAGTGTTAAAGCACGATGACAGCCAAGGTCACATTGCACCGGCCTGTCAAGGGACCAAAAAGTAAGACACACACCAGGAGGCGGTAGCCTTGCCATAAGGAGGTGTTGATGACAATACCTAATCATAACTGATTTGCATCCTGTGTGACAATCTTAAACTACTTTCTTCAGACAGGAACGTGTATCTTTCCTGTTAACTTAGATTTCACAAATTGTTGTAGAGCAGGGAGCGTTTAAATCACTAAGGGACAGCTGTATGGCAAATAACCTAAGGTGGAGACAGTGAGAGACATCACAAGCACAGACAATCCATGTCAGACTGAATAATACTTCATGCTGCTTCATGTCCTGCAGGATGCTGCCTATCTATTGTTCAAAATTAATGATGCAAGGTCACTTTCTTGTTAACCTAATAGAGGGAGGAGAGCCAAGTCAGGTGATTTATAAGAAGATATTCTGGTAATTCTGGCATGGCTTGACAGGCATATTTAATCTATGTATCTACTTTTTTTTTATTTAACTTTTGTTTTACCAGGCAGATGCTTAATATCAGATTATCTTTACAAGCATGGCCCAGATAACATCACTTTTTAACTTTAACATTTGATTGCTTTCCTCTTAGAATTACTCATCAATGCATTTCAAAGTTCATTGTTCAAGTACAATGACAAATAAAGAGTCTATTATGTTCTACTGACTCATCTGAAATAATCATTAAAATATGAATCCTATGTTGTATGCAATCATATCACATATATAACCAATGAATTATTTCATGCTTAAAACGGGTATAAAATGTTTTTATTACATTACATGTCTTAACAGTCGACTTGATTATTTGATTTTGAATTATATTCTCGTTAAATACTGATAATGCTTCATTGTACTCTCAGTTAATTTATCTTCATGCTTAACAATATGAAATTTGAGACAGTCAGTGAGAGATTATAAAGTTGGTTGTTCAAAATAGCTAAGTCAAATAAAAGTATTCACATAATCATTGAAAAAAAGATCAACAAAAAGAGAAACTGAGATATAATGAGAGAAGCTAGGCCTATTGGTTAGTGGTCAGATAATTATAATCAAGAAACTTATTTTGAAAATGTGCAAAACATCATTTATGTAATAATTTACAAATTCTAAAAGGTTCTGTAGAACAAGAATGGTTGTAGCAGCCTGTCACATTTTTAGTTATACACTATTTAAAAAAAAAAAAAATCACCTATTTAACTGCATAAATTAGTACTGAAACAATTTAATGAAGCAAAGGTGTTAAATATTACCATTTTTCTATTTCTAAGCAACTGTGTTATGTCTTGAATGGACACAGGTATTTATAGTAACACTTTACAATTTTTCCTTTTTGTATAGAAATGATAAAACAAGTGTGAATCATAAATGCTGCACAAGATACACAAAGAAAAGAACAGGTCATTCCTCCCTACAGTAATAATTATATTCAGATTCTTTTCAGATTCAAAGTAGCAAACACAGAGTCACAAACTGATCAAGTTACATTTAACAAACAGGAGATTTGGGCTGATTATTCTTAAAGAATGTTTGAGTGGTAACTTAATCTACTCCCGCCTTGAATATACATCTAAAAGGCACGCTAATTTTTTTTTGTGATTTGAACACTCTTCTTTCTGAAGCTCAACATAATCAGTTTGCATCAAATTGTTCAGATTTTTACTTTGGTTGTTTCTTAGATATAAATAAAGTGAGTCATAGTTTCCCTTTTACATTGTTGGCTGCATGCTCATCACATGGCTTATGTTATAGACAAAGTTTCAAGGGAAATTTACGATTAAAAAGTTTGACCTAAAACTACATTTA
Source organism: Atherinomorus stipes (assembly GCA_023101725.1). NCBI lineage: Eukaryota > Metazoa > Chordata > Actinopteri > Atheriniformes > Atherinidae > Atherinomorus > Atherinomorus stipes. The sequence goes on along the minus strand of JALJCO010010656.1, from coordinate 124,432 downwards.
TTGTCACCATTCACACAAAAAACATTCTCAATATCTCCCACAAACTGAAAGCTGGGTACCTCACAAACATTCACAGGCGAAATATGTATGCAAACCCACCTGTGTGTGTTAGGAGCCACATCCTCAGGCTGAGTGATACAAATCACACCCAAACACACTGATATAAACATACAGGACTTATATAAAATAATCACACAAGAGTGTGTATGTGCATATCACCTCCCCACCAACACACACACATAAACATAAACACACACAGAATACCAGTAAGGATGCCCTGCAGGCTGCCATTTCTGGCTGTCATTCCTGCTGAGCACTGAGGCAAAAGGACAGAAAGAGAGAGACAGGGGGTGGAGGAGAAAAGATGGTGAGGGGTGGGGGTGGAGACACAATGAAGGCTCACAGGGAGACAGGAAGCAGACGGCGTAAATGAGGCTGAGGACTTTAATGAACTACTGCACTCAAGGCTGACGAGGAGGCGGTATGAGGAGCAGGGAGGAGGCTTAATTAACTATATCAGCGCATATGTTTGTATACACACACAAGGATGCAGGCACAGAATCAACTAACTAAAGCCAAGTTAGCGCAGTGTTACCCAATCGTGAACAACAACAAAAAACAGGCTTTTCAACTGATAATGTTACTTTTACTGGTATAACTAGTAATGAATGATACTCCTGGTCTGGTCACATAGTATAGTATAAATGAAATACCATCTCTTAAAGTCTCTTTTTCTGTTTCACACACATGCATTACATACACTTTTGAGGATATTTGAGGGAGAATAAAACCATCCATAAACATGAGCAAAGTGAAGTGGAAAAGGAAACAAAGGGAAACCAAAAGAGTGTGGACTGTAATAAAAAAGATTATTTTAAAAAAAGATAGTCACATTATAAATTCACAAAAACAGACTAGACAGTGTTCAGCTCAGAAAAAGTATCTTTAGGTTTAAGGTAGCTGTGCTTCTGGTGGTTTTCCAGCACCACATATGGGCTGTCTGACAGACTTTCAACACCTCTCCATCTGTAACTGTTAAGATCTACTTGAGTATAATGTTACCCTACAAATGTTCATACGCATACAGACACAGTCATAAAGTGCACAAGAATGTGGGTCAATTAGTTATACTGGGGGGATTCACAGCAAGCATTGAGACCCCTTGGTGCTCCTGATGCTGCATTGCTATGCTACATCACTGCCATCATCCTTGTTGTGGTAATGAGGTTTCCTTAATGGTAAGTCAAGGTCAGCTGTGGGTCAGTTAGCAGGAGAGTAAAACTCTCATAGTTGTCAACAACTGCCAGTCCTTGAGATTAGTCATCCCTCCCTGCTCAATAACCAATGTCCTTTAAAATGGACACATTACAGAATAAAAACAATATTTTAAATGAGTGAAGTACCTTTAATACAGTAATTATCACAATCTAATTTAATCACTAAATATGTGCCACAAAAATGTCAAAATAACACGTTTTAAGATACATCCTCGCCCTGTTCATTTTTAAGAGTTTTTGGTATTAAATATAGGAGCAAAGACCCAGAGATAGAAGTGAAAAGGGAAGCACAAAAAGAAACAAGCAGAATAAATGAGCGATTTACATTTGAAGACAAAGAGAGATTAAATTCTAACATCTATTATATGCATATTTCTTAAACCTTTATCAGCCACAGTACCAAGAAACAAGAGAGGGAAGAGGACTCCAGAGCAATGCGGTCACATTTCACACAGCAAATACAAAAACGTGGGTATTGCATGTGTGTGAGTGTAACGGGGGCGCATGATTACACGTTACTTTCTGAATGTATAGTTGGCTGTTATAAGATGTCCAGCTTGCACCACATCAAACATTAAGTTCAACATTCTTATGTCTTGTGAAAAGCATAGAAGTCAAAAGCTGCAGCAGAAGTAAAAAAAAAGCGACATCATATCAAGATGTGAAATGAAGCTGCTCTGGAGGTACTCAAAACAACTCAAAGAAAAGAAAATATATGGAGGAGAACTGTGGAAAAAATAATCAAGTGGACGTTAACTTAATAAACGCTCCACTTTGGATGTAACTTTAGAGAAAAAATATGGGCCATTACATCAAATGTATGACCTCTTAAGTGTACGTACAAGTACAGATAAAAGTCTGACACGCACGTTCACATGCATCTCAGAATTATTGTAGGCTGTGGTCTCACTGCTACCCTCAAGTCAACAAGCGCACATGGAACTCGGCTGAGAATGAAAGGTGGCGCAAAGAGAGGCCAGTGGTTATTATGCTTGGACAGAGACTCTATACTTGTGCATTCTGAAGTTTGGACTGGGTCTGGTTACAGACACGACTTGGACCACAAAATGTCTCTTTAATTGGACCAAAGCGAAACAAAGTCCAGATGGCTTTAATAGACATTCACTTGAGGACACATTCCAATTTGTTTCTGTCGATCAGGTCCAGCTTTCACACCGCCACACAAATATCTCATCAGTTATCTTCTCTTTCACATTCCCAATCTTTCTGTTTGACCATGCTTCCTTCTCTGAACTTTCTCTACTTCTATCAAAATGTCTTGGTCATCATCCCTTGTTATTTTCACAATTTAGTTAAACATAAAGAGTAAAGACACTAAAAACTCCAATTAAAAACATATTAGTACCCTGGCAGTTTGCCTGTTTCCTGGTCTTGAAATTTGCTTGGTACTTTGATGCCAAACACGGGCAAGAGTTGTATCAAAGTGAGTGGATATTTGCTTAAAAGTGTCCCGTATTTTTGTCCTGAAAAACAGTGTCTGTGGTGCAAAGTGGCTGCGTATGTTGGAAATGTAAATAAAAAACAATTATAATTTTTAAAAAAAAGAAAAAAACAATTATTTTGCTAATCCCAATGAGGAAATTCTGTCAGCACTGGGAGCTGTGGGTTGTTGTATTATGGTGCCTGGAAGAAATATTAAGGGTCTTGCTCATAGGCCCACAAGGCCCTTAACCCCTAATTCCTCCTCGGTATCATGAAAAATTTAATAACAGAGCCAATTTTCCAACTTTTCTTTTGAAGCGAAAGAGCCATTTTATGTTTTAATGTTGTGATTTAATGTAGGAATAAAACACAACCAATAAGTCCTCTGGACAACTATCCACATGTACTTTCTGTATGTAATTTAAATTCACAAATAACCAAGGCCTGTTCTTGCATGTTGTGGATGAAGACCTTACCAATAGGACACATCCAAGGGGTGGAAATAGCGTCGAGAGATGAGGTCAGCAAAGAAGGACTCAGTTTCACGACAAGCAGTCCCGTTGCCTATGACAACTTTGGTACAGCTAGAAAAAACAAGATTAGGAGTAAGAACAATCATAAATCTCTAAAATCGAAGCATTTTGTGCTGATGTACTGAGCTCAGCTCCAACAGTACACTTAATACAGTAATTATTTAGCAGTAGTACCTGTATTTTATCATAAGGTGGCGCAGTTTATCTGCTTCTCTTTGTTGTCCTGAATTATGCAAGTATGCAACATCAGTGTGGAGAATCTGACCTGAAAGCAGAGATAAGTAGAGGAAGAAAGAAAAATAAAATGCTGATAGTCTTATGTCAACAACATATTATCAGCTCATACTTCTACATTATTTTATGAAATATCAAAGAATTCAAAAAATGTGCATGTTGACTGTGTATGCCTCCAGAAAAGGCCCAAACCCTGCTACATTACTGCTTTCTCAGAGGAGAAATTAGATCAGAATAGACAACTAAACCTGTGACCACCCATGCTGGACCTGACACCGGATATGTGCCTCCAATATATCTGTTATAAATGTGTCAGCATGACTTGTGGCCACACAAGCAGCCAGAGGGTGGGACATCACTCTACACAGTGTGAGACCACACCCACTGAGAGACATGCCGGGACATACAGTAAAGTGGACATATAAAACACCCACATATATGCGTGCACACTCAAAGCACTCACCAGGGTCATGCCAACTAGCATCCAATCCTTGACATGCAGATGCACCTTGGTGGTAATAACATATCTAGTGGTGCTTTACTGTGTGTTCTCGCAGAGTGAATACCATTCTTCATTTATGATTAAACTAACGTGCAGAAATCAGGTTTTTTGTTTTTGTTGGGTTTCTTTGTCTTCATAGTCAATAGGAAAAATGAGCCATGAGTTTGTTGAGATAATTTAACCTAAACAGTGTGAAAAAAGATAATAAAGAAGCATAATTTCATAATAAAAAATAGAGCAATGTATAACTTTCATAGAGAGGAAAAGATCTGCAGAATGTACTGGCTTTATAAATATATATACATAAAAAAATAATATATATACATAAAAAAACTTTTACTATTTTATTTTTTATTGACCAAAACATGCTTTTAATTTTTACCATACTGACTTTATCTATAAAGCAATTAAAAACAATCACACCTGAAACAAAATGCTTCACATGACTATAAAAAAAAAACTATGAAGGAACTACAAGAAATAAAACAGACCAAAAACAGTATACATTGGAAAACAACTAAAATTCAACATAATAAACCCAATTTTAAAAAATCTAATGAGAAAATAAAAAAATTAAGTCTCACTGAGATGGAAAGCCAAGGAATAAAAAAAAAGGGTTTTAAGATTAGTTTTAAAAGTGGAGAGCAAAGGGGCCTCTCAAATGTGCAACAGCAGGTTAGTCCACAGTTTGGGAGCAGCAAGAGAAGATCCTGACCCCTCTGAGCTTCCTCTTAGACCTTGCTACCTGCAGGAGCAGCTGGTCAGCTCACCTGATGCTGAAGACCCTTAACTCACATGAGCACTCACTCTATGTCTATCATTTGTTTTTGTAAGAGTTTGTATGTATGTGTGTGTGTTGTGGCTTGTGTATTTTTTGATGCAAAAGGATTCAACTGTAAGTCTTCATCATAAGTTATGTTATTTCACCTTGACTATATGCTTATCTCTATTCATGAGCTGCATCCCAAGAACGACCTATGTATTGTGAAGCATGGGGGTGGAAACATTATGCATTGGGGCCATTTTTCTGCAAAGGGGACAGGATGACTGATCCGTGTTAAGGGAAGAATTAACGGGGCCATGTTTTGTGAGACTTTAGGCCAAAATCTCCCTCCATCAGCAAGAGCATTGAAGATGGAACGTGGCTGGGTCTTCCAGCATGACAATGATCCCAAACACACCGCTTGGGCAATGAAGGAGTGGCTCCGTAAAAAGAAGGAGGTGTCACGATTCTCCAAATCCTCAATTCAATTTGATTTTAGATTTTAGGGTCAGGATTTGATTTGATTCTTGATTTTTTTTTTTTTATATATACTTACAGCAGATAGGCCTATGTCATTTTTAGAATACTCTAGTCTATGATTATTGGTTTCATTCATCAAAATTTTTCAACAAACATTAACAAATAAATAAACAAATATATAAATACACTAATAAAATAGTTCTTTAATGGCATGATGCCTTCAAGTGTTTGAAACAACATTGTGCTCAGTCCTTTTCATCAGCATTGAAAATGCCAGCAGACAGAGATCTAAATATTTTTTTAATATAAATAATGAATAAAGTTTCAACAAACAATTTCAACAAACAATGCAAATTATAGGACAAAAGAAAACAGCACTCACTTGCAGTTTTAGGCTACATCGTATTGACTCACGGACATGATGGTGACGGATCACCCTCCAAGAATACTATTCAAAAATTTATCTTCAAAGCCTCGTGGATGATTCACATCGGGCCCATGCACCTGACTCTGGTTGTGCCGCGGTTTTGTTTCAATCTCTGCAGCTCCTGTGGTGACAACGTGTTAACGACATGCGGGGACATCTGACCCACTCCCAGTGTGAGCTAATGCGCTGTGGAGGTTGGAACAAAACCACAGCGCAGCCGAGGCTTCTTGTATTGAAGGGGGAGCGGCCATTGCATTAATGGCAGCCTGTTACTCCTAAATAAATGTAGAGGAAACAATTCCATACAGTTGTCTGAAGAAGTGTTTGCCCCCTTCCTGATTTCCTATTTTATTTGCATGTTTGTCACACACGTTTCAGATCATTAAACAAATTTAAATGTGAGACAAGTAAACACAAGTAAACACAAAATGCAGTTTTTAAATAAAGATTTTTATTAGCAAGGGAGGAAAAAAAATCCAAACCCACATGGCCCTGTGTGAAAAAGTGATTGCCCCCTAAACCTAAAAACTGGTTGGGCCACCCTTAGCAGCAGCAACTGCAATCAAGCGTTTGCGATAACTGGCAATGAGTCTTCTACAGCGCTGTGGAGGAATTTTGGCACACTCATCTTTGCAGATTTGTTGTAATTCAGCCACATTGGAGGGTTTTCCAGCATGAACCGCCTTTTTAAGGTCACGCCACAGCATCTCAATCAGATTCAGGTCGGGACTTGGACTAGACCACTCCAAAGTCTTCATTTTGGTTTTCTTAAGCCATTTAGAGGTGGACTTGCTGGTGTGTTTTGGATCACTGTCCTGCTGCAGAACCCAAGTGCGCTTCAGCTTTAGGTCATGAACAGATGGCCGGATTCTCCATCAGGATTTTTTGGTAGACAGCAAAATTCATGGTTCCATTTACCACAGCAAGTCTTCCAGGTCCGGAAGCAGCAAAACATCCCCAGACCATCACACTACCACCACCATATTTTACTGTTGGTACGATGTTCCTTTTCTGAAATGCCGTGTTACTTTTACACCAGATGTAATGGGACCTACACCTTCAAAACGTTCAACTTTTGTCTCGTCAGTCCACAGAGTATTTTTCCAAAAGTCTTGGGGATCATCAAGATGCTTTCTGGCAAAACTGAGACGAGCCTTTATGTTCTTTTTGCTCGGCAGTGGTTTTGGTCCTGGAACTCTGCCATACAGGCCATTTTTGCCCAGTCTCTTTCTTATGGTGGAGTCATGAACTCTGACCTTAACTGAGGCAAGTGAGGCCTGCAGTTCTTGGATGTTGTTCTGGGGTCTTTTTTGACCTCTTGGATGAGTCGTCGCTGTGCTCTTGGGGTCATTTTGGTTGGCCGGTCACTCTTGGGAAGGTTCACCACTGTTCCATTGTGGATAATGGCTCCAACTGTGGTTTGCTGGAGTCCCAAAGCTTTAGAAATTGCTTTGTAACCTTTTCCAGAATGATAGATCTCAATTACTTTGTTTCTTATTTTGTCCTCAATTTCTTTGGATCACAGCATGATGTCTGGCTTTTGAGAATCTTTTTGGTCTACTTCACTTTGTCAAGAAGGTCCTATTTAAGTGATTTCTTGATTGAGAACAGTTGTGGAAGTAATCAGGCCTGGATGTGGCTAGAGAAATTCAACTGATTTTTGAGCTTTGAGCTTTCCAAAGATGTGATAAACCACAGTTAATTTATGTTTTAACAGAAGAGGCAATCACTTTTTCACACAGGGCCATGGAGGTTTGGATTTTTTTTTCCTCCCTTACTAATGAAAATCTTCATTTAAAAACTGCTTTTTGTGTTTACTTGTGTAATCTTTGTCTCACATTTAAATTTAATGATCTGAAACATGTAAGTGTGACAAACATGCAGAAAAATAAGAAATCAGGATGGAGGCAAACACTTTTTCACACAACTGAATATGGCTCCTTGTTAATTTTTTTCACTAAAATGAGACAGAGCAGCTGCCTTCTGAGAAAACATCTTCACTGAACTGTTTCGCTTGGCAGATGGACACCACTGTGCATCCACTACAATGCACTGTGTTGTCATGTAATTTGCACACCCTGGGGCGGGCATCGGATGACGACCATTGATTCTCTCTTTGACTTCGATGCACAAGGCATCTCCAGGGATTTTAAAGAGAGGAAGTTTGTTAATATCAAGCTTTAAATGTAATTCAATCACATCCGAAACTGAAAGTTTTTAGAGGAGGTTTTTCTAGCGATTATTCATTATTTCTGATATAAGACAGCATCAGATTAGAATGAAATTTGCAGAGCCACTCTGATAACATTGGCAGGAAATAAAACGTGACCATGCAGGTGTTATTAATGCATCCAGTGCGTGCATAATGTCCGCAAATTAAAGTATTAATGTCCAAAATTAACGCCTCTTCTGAAATAATGCTTTTTTTTTTTTTTTAAAGATTGCACGTATATGTTTGGTCAAACTTCCCTGATCACTTTGATTTCAAAATTAATGCTTTTAAACGATTGTGAACAAAATAAGGATCACAGGTGGTATATCGCTAAGTGTTTAACTGCAAGAGATCACAGGATATCGTCGTTCATTCTGAGCTTGAAATAAAATAATATTATAATTCTGTTTGTTTCGTGGCTTTTATTTAACATGCTTCTGTTGTAGCTTCGAGTAACATACATGTATTATTCTAGTATAGCTGTGGGTTACCAATGTTTTCACATATTTTATAGTGAGAGGCTGACACGAGGCAGTTCGGGTCCAGCGATCTTTTACTGGACCCGAACTGCTTTGTCATCATGTGCATCATGTGCTGCTATTCAACACAGTCCACCATGAAGGATCCCACAGATAACAGCGGCCACGACTTCACACAACACAGTTAAAACTATCTTGATGCATGCAAGGACAAAAAAGACAAAACTCTTTTCTTCTACTTTAACACTGATAGATGATCTTAGCAAAAGGCTGCGATGTCCTTGGAACTTCAAACAATTTCCATCCATTTTCTTAGGCGATCCAATAAGCTCTGTTTTGAAGTCTGACTCTGCTAAACAAACTGGGCTGAGTGCTGCTTTCTGCATCCTGGCTGCATACACAACTCTGCACAGAAACCCATCTATGCATTTACAGAGAATACAATACACTTTATGTCACTCACTTGTGGGGGAGAGGATTGCCAGTTTACAGCCATGTCTGAATCCTGGGTCCACCCCCATGATGACACAACCCCTGACTGGACATACCAACAGGCGCTGGCGGAGGTTTCGCACAAACATGGCAATTGACTCCTTTTCTGCTGCACTTGTCAGCTTAGTCCTACCAAAAGGAGAAATGATCAGATAGTAAAAAGTCAGTGAAGATACATAAAAATCCTACATAGAGAAATAGATGGTGGTTAGATGTTAGATGTATAGTAAGAGAAAAACTTAAGGAACAAAATAATAAGATACAATATTCCCATGAAAAAAAGAAGTGAAAGATGGAGGTAAATAGTGAGGATGAACAACGTAAATCAAATCAAATAGAATTTAAAAGAAAATACCTGTAAGTCCTCGTAAGAAAAGGCAGAATAAGCCTCTTATAAGAGTCTTCGACTGCATTCCTGATGACTGCATGAAGTTCTTCTCTTGCAAATGTCTTCGGCCTCCACCTGCATTAAAAATAATTTCCCCCCAGGGAGGCATTTTCACTGATAAATACATTCAATGAAAAATAAACGCGCCTCTGCGACTCTAAAATCTGCTTTTTCTCACTCAAAAAACAAGATGCTTCTTATTACACACTCAATCCCAGACAAGAAATCGTCTTCATTCAATTTTAAACCATTTGCTGTTATATTAACAAAGCCTTCCTTTTACAGCAAACAACCTTGTGATTGAATTTTTAAGTAACATTTTATTTCTTTAACAAGACAATTTGTTTTAGGAATGTTTGTAAGAAAATTATTATTTGACTTTTGTTAGAAATAAATTGAAAAATCAAAAAGTGTATTTTGATTAAAGACAAATTAAACGCTGCACATTGTTCTACCCAAAAAAATCACTTTTATGTTTAATCTAGGTTGCTTTTTAACATTTTGTGAAAAAATATAAATGAATCAAGTCTGAATCCTTCCCGTTTCTGCCTTACTTTGCGGTAAATTCAATTATTTATAAAAACCCATCTTCAAAATCTTAAGAAAAACTTTGACAGCTATGTAGACACATGTCAGAAGTACTGATATTTGTCTTCTTAAAGCACCATGTTTAATGTTTTGTATTCTTGCATTAATCACTGTAAAACCATTTAACACCACGTCTATTTGGCTGAATATGTTTAAACCATCTGCTATGTTAAAAGAAATTTAACCTAGCAGTCAATGACAGCTTTTATGTAGCATAATATGGCTACGACAGACCCACTTGTGTTTTTGAATATGCTTGTGTTTTACTGCCTTTCTGACCTGCTGTTGAGGCACCACCTGGTGAACTCACTCTTCACTCTGTCGGGAATGTTCACCTTCACTGTCAAAATCTTCAGACTCTCCCCTCGGTTAATCGCCAGCGTCTGTGCACAAAAGCATGCATGAATGAAATGCACGTGTTTCTACTGCAGACACCAAAGCAAGACTATTGTAAAAGCAAAACATGCTCAGAGCAAATTTTTCAAGTTTTCAGAACCATTGGCACAAATGTACACAGCTTTCTGACTTGTTGTGGTGGTTGGTAAATCTGTCATTTTGATGTTTTTTGAAACTTAGAATATTTTGCAGCCTGATTAAGCTAAATTTCAACACCAAAAATAGCTAACTTAGCTGAGCATGAGAAAAAGCAAATTGCATGACAGCAAAAAGCTCTGCATGGTTTTAATGTTTTTTAGGAATTTTTCTCTTTGCTGCACAACTGCAAAAACGCCAAGCTGGAGGGAAATATTCTCCAAAGAAACAAAAAGAAAAAAAAAAATCACAGACATATAAATCCACAACAAACAAACAAACAAATCCTAAAGCTCTACACATGTGCGAGGAAAAGTGATGAGCCTCGGAGTGTTTCCCGTGGCCAGGCCTGTTGTGCTGTGTGCTGGTTCCCCCTCAGAGGAACTGTTACATGCTGTTAAGCAAACAGTAGTAAGTGTCTGACCTTTTCAGCAGGGAACCTTTAGCCTGCCACAGAACAGGGCCAAGAAGCAAGACGTCAATCTGGAGCCCAAGCGGAAGAAGCAAGCTGACAAATGCCACCACTATGCCACCATCAGCACTGACACCGCAAGGCCTACCCCCCACCCACTCCCACACATGGTGCCACAACCATTACCACTCAGCAGCACCCTCAGATGTGGCACACCCATATGCAACACACACACAAAAATCAAAATTTAAAAACACAGCTAATGGCATGGCTGAGGATTAATGCAGCAAGTTTGCTTGAATAATGATGAAAGTTAGATTTCTCATCTGTTGGCATGTCTCTGCCCCAGGCTTCCTCGCTGACTGTGATGAGATTTCTGAAACGATCTTCATCAAAGCACTAAGTTCAACATGTTGTCACAGAAAGCAAGCAAAACACTTCTTTTGGAATTATCCAAACATCTGTGGAAGCCCATGAGTGAAATTAAAATAGCAAATGCAAAATTGCCTTGCTAAATGTTTGTTCCCAGGGCTCAGTGTTCATGTTTTTTCAGATCATATTTATAAAGAAGGATGACATATTGTATATATGTGGGTGTCATTCATTAAAGGCTGACGTTGAGCATGAAGATGTGTTTAAAACTCGATGCATACATCGTCATCTCAGCACAGTAAATTACTCACACCGTCTTTGTCTTGTTTGTTAATAAACTGTCCATGATTTAAAAACGACCAAAAATGACCTCAACAAGCCATGCCAAAATGGGATTTTTTTCAAATATGAAACACCATGATGCATGAATAAAATATATTTGATTTATATTTAAAGTTCTTCATAACACTTTTGTAATGATTGTTGCATAAGTTTATAATTTTATTGCCTGTGTGGAAAAACTTTTTAGCCAACAGCTACAGTTGGGCACTGCTGAAAACCCATAAACCCAGGTAGGAAAAAAAGGAAAATTTCAATTTAAAATTGAAATAACTCTCTAAAATGACCCCTTTGCCTGTTTGGTCAAACGTCAAATGCTTTGGTCTTCAACGGTGGCCCAGTCTCTTATCTTTGCTCCACTCCTCTACTGTATGCAGCAGATAGCGTTCTTACTGATGAGAAATAAAATAAATCAAGTCTGCATGTCTCTCAGTTTCTGTGTGGGCTGGGTCACTGGTGGGAGACGGTGTGATCTGAATGGGAGGGTGATGTAAAACAGAGTGAGAAGTGCGTTTGTATGTTAAACAAGCCAGTAGTGACAGGTAGCAAAGTACTAGCCAAACCCTGACAAGACAAGACAGAATCTTTCTTGGATGACCCTTAAACCTTTCACCAGCCCCAAAGGGAGGGCAGTCTGCCAACAACTATCCTCTATCTGTCTCCTCTTCTTTCTCACCCCTTCTTTAGAAGTATACTGTCATCAACACATCTATCCATCCGACATAAACAAATATATTCACACTGACCTTACTAATGCAAAGTATTACTGTGTTAAATGTGTATGTATTAGAGTTTAACCAATCTCTCTGCAGACTCCTAAATTCCTATTCTTATAAAGTTTCATACACAGAGGGATTAAAATTCAAACATCAAATATTAAACTTAAAAAACACAACACAAGTTTATGTTTGTGTGGGTGGGAGGGCTTACTCTTCAGATGGAAAAAGGGGCTTACCATTTACCCTTTATTGGGCACTATGTGTCATTATGATACTATGTTGTATCTATAACTATGTTGTGCATGTTACAAGTCTTTAACACTTGGTTACTTTCTCCTAAAATAATAAGAGTCCTACAGTCGTAAATACTCAGTGAAAAAAGTGTCTTCTCTTTGTGATGTTTAAAGTCAATCTCAGTGAAGCATCAGGATCTGATCTGTTGATTAGGGGGGTAACTCTAGTTGTCCTACGATTTCAAAACAGCATGAGGAGGCAATTTGTATGCCCTACGAAGTGTTTAAATACGATTCTTTGCCCAATACAATAAAGGCTTAATGTAACGTGTAAAAAATACAACCAATTTTCACGCTAAACTCACCAGAAATGGCAAATCATCTACTGCAACAGCGTAGCACAAAAGCTTAACAGTTTTTAGATACCTTGAGGACCTTTAATCAGTAAAAAACAAATGGATACATACAAAATGTTTCATTTGTGGGTGAAAGTAAAGTTAAACTTGTTTTCCTCCACCTGTCCATCAAACAAGACTGTTTAATTGATGAAACAGTTCCATTCACTCAAGCTCCTCTGCAGGCAAGCCCCAGTCTGAAGCGCTAAACTCCTTTCTGATCACAATGCAAATCGCATTAAAGATAGCCCATTGCCATATTCCACAAATCTACTGTGGCATAGTCAAGAGCGTACCGGCTGCTAATAGCTATAAGGTAAATGTGTACCCTTCAAAGGAGGACTCAAATCAAATCTGATGGAATTAAATCTGGGCTAAGCATTATGCTTTCAGACATGTAGAAGCTTTCAATGCTCTAACTTCAGATGAATTTATAAAACTGTTATGTAATCTTGTTTTTTTAAATACATATAGCATCCTGTTACATCCTTTACCTTATGAACACACAATAACGTAAAATGGTTTTAAGAAATTAAATGAGCCAATTTTATTAGTGACTTGCTTGGTCTTTGAGGAAAAATTGCAAACACGTTGAGATTTCTAAATTTAAATTGTAAGAATCTGCAGCGTTCCTTCACATTGTGACTGTGAAACAAACCCAATGAATTGAACTTAACTATTGCACATTGAGCATTTTATAGATCACACAGTTTAACTGAAAGAAAACTGCTGAAAGTTAGTCATTTGTTCCTATATATGTCATTAAAATATCAAACTTAATTCCACATCTCCTTTTCATAAAGTACAGATTTAAGTCATATTTATTTCTTGTCAACAGTTTCCAGGGGCAACACACATCACTCTCGTCCTGTCCTTTTCCTCTAACAAACAGGGCTTAATAAAATGTGCTAAAGCACACGGGCAAGTGTCTGCTAACACACATGCCTTCTGTCAAAACACATCTCCCACCTGCTCCCTCCCCCCGCCAACTTTGTGGCTAGAAAAGGCTCGTTTTAGCCGGAATCCGACAGCTAACAGGGTCACAGCAGCCTGTGGATTAACACTCCGTGACAAAGGCGAGTCATCGAATTAAATGCCTTGCATACACAGAAGGGAGGGAAGGGGGACCAGGAGGTGAGGAGGAGTTTGGAAGGAGGTTTCGTGAGAAAAAGAGGGATGCAGGCAGATCAGAACAGAGCAAGAGAGATAAGTGATGGACACACCTCTACACTGCTCCTCTGTTCATGCTTTCCTTCCTTGATTGCCCCCACTCCCACTCCCTCTCCCCATCCTTTTGTCCGCCTGTGGGCCCAGCAGCAGTAGCTGTCACTACACGAGAGCGCCTGTCAATCAAAGCCTCCTAATCCAATGGCATGTCGGCAGGGGACATGTCACATATGTTAAGAAGAGAGAATGAGGGGGACTTGCAGGGTGTGCTTGTGTGTGACCAAGTGTGTGCATGCGTGTGTGTATGTGATTAAATGACTGTAGGGCAGAGTGCGGTTGCCAGAGAGTGTGGTGTGGCAGAGACAGCGGATGATGGAAGCTGTGGTGACACATGAAGCCTGGGACCAACTCTGAGTAACCCACCAGTCACTAGAGGGACAGAGGGGGAGCAGAGGAGGCAGAGCAGGGCACAGGAGGGGTAAATATGAAGGCACAGACAAGACTAACTGCGACTGACATGGGTAGCATTCAGAGCTGGCATGCATGAAACAGACAAAAGTGACACAAACGCAAACAGATGGAGTGCATTTGTCTCTGTGTGTAGGTGTGTGTGCATCTTCTTGTGTGTATCACACAAGTTAGACAAGACGATACAGGTGTAATAACTTTCCAGCGGACTCAATACATCCGGTTACAGGTACATTCATTCTACATCTATTTTCTCAAGGTTGTTATTGTTTGTTACTTTAGGCTGGTAAGTGGTTATGCTTTTTTTTTTGCAAAATGTTATATCTCCATTCATATTATTATTTAATCATACGATTAATAAAACAGGCAATGATTTGTAACATTTGACAGGTTTCCTGAAAATGATCATTTTGTAGGAAGGTTCTGTAGGAAGCTTTTATAATGTAATGCAATTCTGGATAACTTATCATTACTAACACTACAACTACTACTACTTCTACTAATAATAATAACAATAATAATAATAATAATAATAATAATAATAATAATAATAATAATAATAATAATAACAATAACAATAACAACAACAACAATAATTATCTATTTGCACTTTACATTAAAACAATCTCAAAGTGACAGTAAGTGGTTCAATCAGTGTGTAACAACTAAAAGTGGGTCATTTACAGGATGAACAAATCTTAAAATAGTAAAATCACTCTGAAAATTTTTTTTAAATGTTTCTCTATAAGAAACCATTATCATTTCAACATCATAGATAAATATAAATTTGATAGTTTTCTAAATTTTATAAACCTGAAATTTGCAGGTTTTATACATTTCCTCACAGGTTTGCTTCTCTTCCGTTAAATGATTTTTTTTTACAGGTCCAACTGTGATACCCGGGCCACCACAAGAGGGGACCTGGCAGTTCATTTCTGACATTCTGCTTTTGGAAAGGCTGTAGGTATTGGGAAGAACATTTTGGAAGACTCCACCTCATCTTCTAAGAGACTGTTCTACATAATCTGTAAATAAGGCTAATATCAAAAATGGTTAAAGGAACATCAAACCTGTGATTATTTTTAATCATTTTAAAACCTGTCTTATACATTTCTTTCTTTTTCTTATTGTATGTCTATTTGTACTTCCTTGTTTTATCCGAACTTGTATGGTCATGTATTTAGTCTGTCGTTTTACTTGCTTCATGACGACAGATATATATTTATATATATATATATATTTTTTTTTTTTTTTTTTTCTGGACAAAATCCAGCATGTTTACATCGTGCTATTTTGTAATGATCTCTATTTAACTTCCATTGTCTGAATCAAATACGCAAAAGACTGATAATCTTAATAAAATCTATTTTGTAATAGTGTCTAAACCCTTCCTTGAATTAACTGTTTTTGTTATCTTAAAATAAGCTGTAAACATCGATTTGATCAGTATGTCCCCCCTCATGGACAAACAGCCGTATTACTGCGTTGTATAAAACTAAAAGAAGAATCAGATCAGATCAGATGGGCAATCCAGAAAAGAACAGGGGTCAAAAAGGAACCTTTCTGTGCGAAGTTTGCATATTCTCCCACTATATGCTGCTTGCTGTAACAAATATACCAAATAATCTGAAAAAAAAAAGTGCGTCTTGTTACCTGGTGAGGCTGAATGCGCTGAATGTTGCTGGTAAAGTCAACGTAGAGATGGAACTTGTCAAAATCCTTGCTTTTGTTTTGTTCAGCCCCAGTTTTTTTCTGGCCTTGGGCAGATTTGTCTTGTTCTTTTTCCTTCAGTGCTGACTTCGACACAGAGGACTGGAGAGTCACAAAGCTATTCTCACATCTAAGAAATACAAAGAGGGAAAGTGCTGAGCAGGAGATATTTTTGCAGGAGATAATATTTGTAATTCTGGTGGAAATAAATCACAGCAGGAAAAAAAAAAAGGAAATTTTAAAAAAGAGCTGGCACATGTTATGTATAAAATAATGCATTTTTACAATGTCTTCACGTAGGTGAGCGTCTCAGGGTCTTTGGCTATCATATCAGCCAAGATATGCTCCACACCTGTGGCTACTTCTTCCAAAGATGACAAACCTGTGACACACAAACACAGATCCAGACTGCATCTTAGACAGCCATCTTAATAATGTGCTAATGTACCTGTATGACAAATTAAATATGACTGTATGAATACGTGTACCAGTGTTTCCCCTACCATGTTATTGGCGGGGCAGCTTGCCTACGTGAGGTCCCGGCCCCCTTAATTGCCACACCGCACCACCCACAGATGCGGAAAGGTGACAGAGAATTCAGCGTGTTCCACGACCTAATCAGAGTATAAATCTCTACCGTGGGGATTTGATAAGAATGCTTAAATATCTCCACCATTGTTCACTTTCACGGCTGCTCTCAGCCCGTCCTATGATGGGTTGAGCATCAAGATGTTGTCGCCTTGAAAATCATCTCTAAAATCTAAGTATTTAAACTGAAGTCAAATCAGCAGCTTTTGATTAAAAATGTACATTGATTAATAATGATCAAATAAAATCCCCACATTCGGCCGCGCTGCTGGTTTTTCAGCATCTCTGACCTTATCGCGCGCATTCTGTCATCTTACAACCTTCCTTGATAGTTTTTCCTGGAAGACTGGCAACTGATTCAAAGAATTTCACTGTATGAGGAAAATTTCCATGTTCATGTTGCTGATAATCTACGCAGAGAGGAGGCGGTGGATCTGCAGCCAGGGGTCAGCTCCGGGAGGAGGAGGACCTTCTGTCTGTAGAGCTCTGCTCAGCCACTAGTTCTGCATGCTGGTTCGGCTCTGAGGACATCAGCTGCATCCTCACACCAAACGTGGAAACCCCACGGAGCTGCGCTGCACTTTCCATCTGACAGAAGCGTTTCAGTTCAGACTAAAGGTGGTAGTGGCGTGAATTTGTAAAGTATTGTAATATTTTGTTCATATTCACGTTCATTGTTCGATGAACAGTTGACTTAAAAGCAGTTGTTGCTTTTAAAGTATGATGTAAGTGGTTACTTTCTGCAGATTCCAAACCATGCTGAACAACACACAACCCCCCCCTCTCTCAATTGTTTTTCATTCTTCACCACCCCGCCAACAACGCTTTTGTAGGGGAAACGTTGTGTACACAAAAATTTCATCCTCATGATCAATTCAATTATTTATCAATCCATTAATCCTCAGTTTATGCTGCATATTTATATTAACATTTCCCCCTTTGGGAACTAATTAACCATTACTTAGTTCATTTTAATAAGCATCTAAATCATTAGTTATACTCCCCAGTTTCAAGTAACATAATGGTGTAATTATAATTACATTATTTGTCCATTCAGTTCACTTAAACATCTGTTCATCACTAAATTAACCTCAGGACAATTTTCAGAAGGTAAACAAACCCAATGAAATACAGTTTCAACCCAATTCAATATCTGTCTGCAATTAATAACTGCGACCATTAATTTCTCCCAACATCTAATGGGTAAAGATTATTCTAAATCTAACTGAAATAAAATCAAAACATCATATTAATTTTAAGAGATGCATTTAATTTACTTGCACTGTGTGTGCAGCTATTTATCTCCTACCTTCAGTACCAGGTTTTACCCAAACTCTCAGATCCAGAGTGTGTGGCGTGGCCATCAGTGCAGAGGCAGCCTCTTCAAGGCCAAGGGCTTTGGCCCTGCGAGCTTTTGTCAGCTTACTGCCTTTCTTATAGGGAGTATACTGCAGCAAGAGTAAAAAGTACAGGACTGTTCAGAGCTCTTCCACATTTGAGAATTCCCTGTAAACTGTTTTAGCCAACATGTAAGATCTAAATCCAAACAGCTTATTTATTAGAAGTTGAAATGCTATAAATGTTAACAAGTTTATAAGATAATAAAAATGCATGTCATTATGTTACCAATTAGGTAAAAAAAAATGTTTTTAACCACTATATTGCTCACAAAATTGTAAATATTATCCCTGCTCTAAATGCAGTGAAATGTATTGTGTGATAATTCAGTTTTAAAAATCTTTTGTTTTTGTATTATCATTATCATCGTTCTCAAACAAGAAATCAGACCTTATAGTCTGGTAATAAATATTTTCCTTTTTTCTTTTATACATAAGCAGCCACTGAGAGCCACTTAAAAGTTAATGAATAATTATACAAAAATGAATGTGATCTTCAAAAAGATCAACACAAATGATTGCTATCCCCATTCTAACCATGTGATCCAGCTCATCAGCTGATCGGCAGCTCCGCAGGTTTTGCTCAAGCTCATTGGTCAAAACCCCATCCTTCTTCAAGGTTTGAATCACAGATTGGGTCTTCTTAGCTAGAGAACTGAGGCAATGTCAGCAAATACAGAAAACACACACAAAAAGAAAGATTTAAAGGTCAGAAACCTAAACACACACAATAAACTATAGACTGTCTTAAGACTTGCCTAACAGCACCATCTAGTGGACAATAAAAAATCTACCATGTGAAAACTAACCAGCTTCCTGTGAGAGAACAAGTCATGCTGTTCATATGAATCTGAATTTACATGTTTCTTTATGTACTGATGGTAACAAGATCATGCTTTTTGTTACTCTATTTTTAAACTCAACTTATTCAAATATTTACTGTGTTACATTTGCCTACCATAATTCTTCATATACCATCTGGACGTCGCGGACAGCATCCGCATCCATGTGGTTAATCATCTCTTTGCGGTAGCGCACCATGAACGGTACCGTGTTCTCCTCACGAAGCAGCCTTACGATATTTTGACATACCCACGGCTCCACACACGTCACGGTGGAAAGCAGCTGAGAGGAACAGTGGAAACAGAAAGAGAAAACTGAAAACAAAAAGTTGGTTCCCCACAAAATCTCTGTTCAGCTTTTGACATTAGCCGGCGCCTAGAAAAGCTTCATTTTCCCACAAATGCATCAGCAGAACTACACACTGCAGAACTCTCAAGGACACAAAATGAGGACTGTTATCAAAGTTTAGAACCTTCAATGTTCTTTTTGGGGGGGATGTTTGGGCCTACTTCAGCTGCTGATAAAAACATGCATACATGAACACTATGCTTGTTCAACTCAAGGTAGCACCTTGAAGGAAAAAAAAGTATCAAATATTAGACTACAATATCATATTTAAGATAATAGAATAAGACTTGACATTTTAAAACTGTAAAAAGAAATTGACTACTGTTATTTCCAGTCTAAGCTCATCGTTTCCACCCTCGTGTACACATGCAGGGTAGTTTTCAGACAACTATATTTATATTAAAAATTCAATTAGATTGTTCTTGCTTTTGTAATAAGTCATATCACTAGTTAAATTACTTGCTAGTTTGCATGGCACCTTTTGCAAGCAAAGGTAGAGCACCTTGCAGAAGTATTTTTTAAGTATGTTTTGTTGGCATTACAACCTGTAATGTAAATTAATATGTTTTGGGATTTCATTATTTTCAAAAGTCACACCATTCGTAAAATGAAATCCTGTCCACCAAGCTTATAACAGTTTTAGATTTTTAATAAGTTTCAGTCTTTATTTAGTTTTAACTTTTTTTTTTTTTTTTTTGTTTTTTCTTTACCATAAATTATAGGTATTTGTATGGTATGACATTCAAAATCATCAAAAAGTCACTTGGAGTAAAACCGTCTCAAAAAGCTAATGTATTTAATAAATTCACAAAGACTAAAACTAAGGATGTTTTTGCAATAATTTTAGTTAGCTTTAGTTAGTTTTGTGAAGACACAATACAGTTTCAGTTTGTTACCATTTTTTAAAAAAACTAATTTTTATTTTTATTTCAGTTAACAAAAATGTTTTTTCAATTTTCGTTTTTCTCGTTAGTTTTAGTAAACTATAATAACCTTGCTGCCCACACACAATCTACATGTCACATGATCTTGTGAAAGACTCCAAGGTCTGCAAGGGAAAACACATTTAGAAGTTTAGAGCAGGATTGAAAATTGTTATTATACTTATCGTTGTTGTTGTTGTTTATAATAAACAAGTACCAAAAATGTGAATATCTCTCTGAGCATCATTAAATCCATTTTTAGAAAGTCTAATAATATGGCACTATCATCTCAACAAGGAAACAAAAAAAATGTTTGGAGTTTAAAGGCTTGGAGAATCCCCACACGTGTGGAAAAGGGTACTCTGGTCAGATGAGACTGAAAGTGGAAAAAGGAAAAAAGGAAAAGCACAAACGTTCCCAATCCCAAAACCACCACCATCCCCACATTGGGGTACGGTGGTGACACCACCATGCTAAATGGTCCTCTGGATTAGGGAATCTGTGGTGAGATAATACGGTTGATGTATATCAACAGAACTCAGCTTAATGAGAGAACTGAGAAATATAATTCCCCAGCTTATTATACAATACTTTCTGTAGCAAGCCCCCAAAGACTTGCTGTTGGAATTGTTGCAAAGCAATGACTTTCTATCCATGCTGTGACTATTTATATTCAGAACATTTCAAGTCACATTTTTTTAATTTAACTTTATATTATGAGTTTGAAACATTTTGTGTAGGTTTATTATATAAAAGTCTAAGACATGTTCATTTTGATTACAAGTTTCAATGCCACAAAATATGAAAAATGCCTAAATATTTTTTTACAAGAGGCTTTAAGACCGTTGAGGTTTCTGTGTAGTGAGCAACAATTGATAGTAACACATTCATGGATGCTCAACGGGGTCACCTATGGCTCTTCTTCCAGTTACTACAGGACAATGTTATATGCTGTGCAGCTTTTACAACCTGGCAAATAGAAAGACGAAATCCTCCTCACATACACCATACCTCAACCAAGTCCCAGTTCATATCGAGTTCATTCCTCAGCAACCGTTCTTTGGATGGTGGTAAAGCTGTAGGTTGTCCCTGGCAGGTACCACTGGTCTTCTGTTTCTTTAGGCAAGGCTCATCAAAAGTGAAATCTTCATCTGCCGCCACTTCCTCTTTCTTTACCCCAAACCCAGCTTGTGATGGTCCTTCATCTGCCCAGTCAGCTGTCTGGTGGGCTTCTGACACAATAAATGACACCCTCTATAATAATAAAGATTTAAGAAAAATGGGGGGGGGGGAATGAAAAGCAGAGGGACATCAAAGCAAAAATAAAGATTAATTGAAAAAGTGAACAGACAAATGACAGGATGTAGCTAATACGGACATTCACTAAGTCAAACTAAAACCCTTCACATACAACATATTTATAAGATATCAATAATGCATGCAGGAAATTTCGGCTTACTTTACACTTTTATATGCCCAAAAATTTGGATGTATTAATAAGCTAGTGGTTTGTATATCATACTCAGGAACTTGCACTTACTCTAACTGAAATACGAATCAGACTTACTTCTTCCTTCATCCTGATACCTGTGCCACTCTCATGAGCCTTTTCCTCTGGACAGACAGGCTGCGCTTTTTCTTGGTCTCCTACAAAATTATCAGGTGTCGTTTTGGTTTTGGTCCCATCCAAGCCTGATGCATCAGGATCCTTTGAACTTTTAGAGGCCTGAGTTTTTCGTTGTACTGCAGGTTTTCGTGGTGCCCTTGGTTTAGGATCTCTAGGCACTTTAGGAGCTTTGGGCACTTTTGGTTTAGCAGTTCTTTTGGCTGCTGTTTTCTTCTCTCCAGTTGCAGAGGCTTTAGGAGTCTTACTGGGAACTTTTTGCTTTGGTTCTGGTGGCTTCCACTCCTCACTGTCTTCATCACTACTCACCACCTGAGATAGGGACCTGTTGATGGCGTGGGGATAAAGCAGGGGAATAGCTTACGGCAAAGCAAGCAAAGGATTGGCTATTGCATGTAATAAATAATTAATGTTTGGGGTTTTTTTATGCGTATTAACAGTGAAGTCTTGTTTACAAAGCGTAGTATTCTCAGTGTGTGGACCTTAACATCCCCCAAAAGTGAGGAAAAGACTAAAACCTGCCCTTGTGAATGAACAATGTCTGTAATGATCAGTGCAGACTCTGACTGCTATTTAATTATGAACAATACGTACAAGTCGGAATCCAAATTTTCATTTTCATTATATGTGACAGACTTGGCAGTTGTTCTGGGTCGTCGCATCATCTGTTGGGAAAGACGCTAGATTAGCTGGCGTTACATCAAATCTCACAACAAATACAAATTCCTTCAACGCTGCAGTAGTGTACCGTCTACACAGTTAAACCAGTTATATGTTATTTTCAAGTAAATTGTATTTGAACAAAGCGCTAATATATTTAAAAAATGCGCTAACTTTAGCTCAAATCTTACTCCTAACATTCTAACAATTGAAAACTGTTAGCGGCTATCAGCGTTTTTAAATTTGGCGCTCTGTGATGACGCTAACAAAGTTCGCAGAATGCAAATGCGTAGCATTTTCATTCATAATGCTACATCCTTCATAGTGTAAAAATTAAACAGCTACTTATACCTTTATACGGTTAGATATGGTCTGGTTGTTCGTGAAAACGTAGTGAAGCTATGAAACTGCTTCCTGCAACAGAACGGTTTTAACCAATGAAAGCGTCCGGAAATTTTAAAGGGTCCGAACCTCTTCCACGTTCACATCGTGAAAAGCACAATGCCACCTATGGCGAGAGTCTATAAGTACTTTTCTTATGAGAATATAGACAGATGGAAAGACAGACAGAAAGAAAGACAGACAGACAGACAGACAGACAGACAGAAAGAAAGAAAGAAAGAAAGAAAGAAAGAAAGAAAGAAAGAAAGAAAGAAAGAAAGAAAGAAAGAAAGAAAGAAAGAAAGAAAGAAAGAAAGAACACGATAAAATTAAAGAAAATAGGGTACTATCAATTTCTTTACCCCTTTATCTATGGAGAGAAACAGATAGGCCTGTAGTTCTCTTTCCTTTTCTATTGTATTTACAAAATTACTTCTTATTGTATTTGACTTTTCTCATTGTATTTACAGAATTGTAACAGCTTTGGCTTGTAAATCTGCATTTATGTCAATAAAGTTAAAAAAAAAACTGAGACTAGTCTGAATATTCTGCGTGTGTGTGTGTGTGTGGGAGTGGGGGCAGGGTGTATGTATAGACTAATACATGAGTTGTAAACTGTGTCAACTAATATGTGTGCAACTTTAGGTAGTTGCTGTATGTGTAATGGGCTACTTGCAAACGTGTTGAAGTGCATATAAATTCCTAGAAATTATACACACAAAATAAATTTATCTACAAATTACAAAAATGTGCAAAACACTCCTATTTCACACTCAATTTTTTTGTTTTACCCTCAGCCTCACCAGTTAAAAAGCTCCTTTGCATACAAATCCTTAAATCCTTGTGCACGAATCCCCTGATACTGTACACAGGGGGAAAAAAATGTATTTACACACTGAATTGTTTGTGTTTTATAGATTGTTGTGTTACTTTGTCCGTTGCATACTTTTTGTGTTTCAGCTTTGTAACTTTGTAAGTTATGCTTTACATCACTGATGACACAGCTGAATGGCAAATCTGAATCTTGTTGTGATGTCTCATTTTGGTTATTTGATACCAGTTTAGCCCATCTGTTTTTCTTTTGTGTTGATTTTATACATTATTTTATACTGGTTGTTTTCTGACCAATTTTGGATATTTAGTCTCATTTTGATTGCAGTCTAATGTTTTAAATGTCTACATTTAGAACTTTAGTGTCTGATTTGGGTTGTGTATATCTTTCTGGTATACATAAAACAAAAACATTTGGTTAAATATCTTGTATAGCCACTATGATCTACACTATAATTGATTTTATTGTGAGAGTTCGTGATTAAAGCTTTAACTAGTCGAGGCAGATTGCCCTTGCTATGTTATTGAAAGGCTATGGTTTGATTTGTTGAAAATAAAATCTCGTAAATGGCTCAAACGTGTTAGTAATCTAAGCATTAAGCAATCTAAAGAAAAGAAAAAGAAAACACTTTAAGTTCAGGATATGGAGTGAGAAGTAACCAGACACAGACACCTTTTTAACGTAATATGCTTTTATGTTTTACAGCTCCATCAAAGAACTGCCTTGTGAACAAAAAGCTGTTAGTTATTCCCTCACTGTCATAAATTTTTTTATCGTTGCATAATGACGTACTCAACATCTTTAAGAAAATTACACTAGTGACACAATTTTGATGGCCTTATCATTAAATATGGATTTCTTTTCAAGGGGAAAAAAACTTCCTCTCTGAAAGGTATTGCACCCTCTGGACTGTGGAATGATTGCTAGAGGAAATAATGATCCCATGCAGTCTCATTTGGTGTCTTATTCTAGATATTTAGATACTGTCTTAATTTTTTGCTCTACAGTAGGAATCCAACATCCACTGTACATCTCAATCTGTTGTTTCTTTCGGTGAAATTATCTGAGAGAGAGAGGGAAATGATGACTTAAGCCAGAAATTATTCCACTGAGATTTTGTACCGAGGCTTATTTATCGGACCAGTTGTTCACTTACAGTAATTGTTAGGCTGTTTTGTCAGTTTCCATTGGTCCCGTCTGTGCTTTCACATCCTTTACCCAATTCAATATTTCATTTTCTTTAGCCTTTTGGTGAAACAGACATTCACAGTCCCTGAACAGTCAAAACTATCAGTAACACAAAGCTCTCACTGTTGTTTTTAAACTCAGTTTTTAAAAATGAGCATCAAGGTCTCAGAAGGGTCAGTTTTAGAAAAAAAAAAAAACATAAAAAAAGGTAAAAATGCAGCATCTAAAACCAAGATGAGTTGATATTAAATTAAAAGATGTACAAATATGAATGTCTATCATACAATTCTTTTGTTAATTCCAAAATAATAAAATGCCCTGTAACTTTATAAAAATGTGGGGGAAATGTTTGAGCCAATCTGAGATAAAAATAGAGTACTTCCAAATTCTGCTAATACTACAACTGAAATACTATTGAACACTAGCACCTTAATAAAACATACAAATTTAAAGGAATTGAATAAACGCTGGCTGAGGTATTCAAAGTTGTATTATCAAAAGATGTGTTCCTCCCAGAAATGCTCTCAATCATTTTACAGTTTTTATTGATTGCTTTGATGTGTTTGAAGAAACTGGCAACCTCTCAGTCTTCATCATCACCATCTCAGCAGAGCAAAAGACACCTCTTGCAAATGAGTTAACCCATTCTCATTGGTTAGACACAGTTTCCCCGCCCTTTTGCAAAACAGTTAACACAGATGTCATTCAAGCAGTCCAAACTCCATTGCTTTAGCTGCGGTAGCCAAAATAGCCGTGTGGCCTATTTGTCAAGAGAGAAGAGACTAGAAGAGACAAAAGAGTATCACTTGGCTATCTCTTACAGTGTACTCTTATGAGCCTACCTACAGGCTTATCAATTTTTTTTCTTTATTGAACAAAGTTATTTTTATGTCCCTAATTTCTTACTCGGTGATGGATTTCTATTTTTATTTTATATTGTATATGTATTTTTTTCTGTTGGAATATTTCATCTGTTAGCCATAATCTGAAAAAAAGAATGAATAATCAATTGAATTCAGATTCAATAAAGTCTTCTGAATCTGAATCTGAATAATCAATAGCCTACAGTTTTTCTCAGTTGCTAAAACACTAAATCCCATTCTCAAAGCCATTTTTTCAGAAGCCTAAACCAAGGTATCAAATCAGTCCCCTTGTGATCAAAACCTAAAGCACGTTTCACATCACTAGACACTGTTTGCAAACACATTTGCATTGTGATGCACTTGCTGTGCAAAATGGTGAACACATGCTGCACACTTTGATCACAACTAAGACACAGATGTCAGCAGGTAAACACAGTGACTCAAAATTGATTTCATCTTTAGCTGATGATGATAGAACCAATATAAACAAGTTGAGGAAGCTGTGGGAGGTCAAGATTTTGCGATGGATAAAGGAAACCAGAGAGGAAGAGTACGCATAAGAGGTGGTCGCAGAGGTGGTCGAGGATGGGGACGTAAGGGGGCAAAATTAGGTCCGACGCAGAGCCTTCATTTCAGATGAAATCCATGCAACTGTGATTGACCACGTTATAGTATTACCTCCACCAAGGAGTTGATGTTTTTGGTAGCATTGGTTTGTTTATCCATTTGTCTGTCAGCAACTTTACGGAAAAAGTTCTGAACAGATTGACCTGAAATGTTCACCAGCCGTGTGTCTCAGCCCAAAGACGTACCCATTATATTTTGGTGGTGATCTGGATTACCTTCTGGATCCAGGAATTTTTGAAGGATTCTTTATCATTGCAAGAGCTGCTTGGTGGAGGTCGGCGCTCTCTCTCTCTGAGTGCTTTTCTTGTTCTTTATGTTATGAGTTCGCTTTGTTGAGACATGATGCATTTGGCCTGATGGAAATAAAAAAGAAAAACATTTTGACAGGATGATGTTCTGAGAACTTTGTTTTCCTTTTTTCCTTCTAGTGTTTCCTGATTTCTCTGTAGTGTTCTACATTTTGCTGTGCTTGGGGCATGATTTGACAATGGGCTATATGCCCGGCTCCACTAATTCCTGAACTTCAGACAGCACCTTTGCTTCCTGTCTTTCATTACTGGTTGAACTAATTACTACAGGTGTGTCTGGCCAGTTACTGAGGTCAGACACACCTGGGTTAATCAGTTCGTCCAGTCACAACAGACAGGAAGCAAAGGGTGTCTAAATCAGGAAGTAGTGGAGCCGGCATATGGCCCATTGTGTCGCTTTTTGAGGCCAGGTCATGCTGTTTTGAGTCAATAACTTCCTTTTGCAGCAAGAAGCAGAGATTTGGGGAAAGTAGTTTGAGTTATGGGATTAGTGTTTAAAGTTGTGAAAAAGTGAGGGGACATTTCAAAAATAGTGTTTTAGCAATTGAGAAAAACTGTAAAATTTGCATCACAGCATATCTGACTTTGGATCCATGTTTTGCAAGAAGGCAAATTTGACCACAAATGACACTAACGCTGTGTACAGTCATTGGCTACACTGACCAGCAATGCCGCACTGATTTACACTGAGTGCAGTATTTTGCATTTTGTTGCCCCTTGTGTAATAAGTGATTGGAAGCGTTCATACTGTACATTTGTGTACAAGTTGTCTTGTTTGATGGCTAAATGTGCTTTTGATACATATTTTAAATGTTTTGGCAGAGTTAGAGCCTTTTGCAAACAAAATGTGTCATTTTGACCATTGGTGCCACTGTTTAGGCCTGTGTTGTTGTTGGATTTTGAGTCAACTGCAACATCAAAGCAATTGTAGATAAAAAATGTATTTGTGTGGCTGTTTTTCCACACACACACACACACACACATATATATATATATATATATATATATATATATATATATATATATATATATATATATATATATATATATATATATATGTGAAGACTTGTACAAATTGCATCAGCCTAAGCCAGTGTTGATTAATGACAAACATTATAATGCTCTGCCCTTAGTAACAGATGATGAGTCATTACGACCAGCCAATCACAAATCCGGATTCACAAAAAAAAAAAAAAAAATCACTAGACCTGAATCTGGTAGTTGTAAGAGTGAATGTGGGTTTTTCCTTGCTGTTACTTTCAGTTCCCTCTCTGACTCATTAGTTAAAAAGGTAAAGCTTCTTTTAAGTCTTTCACTGTGACTGTGAAACATCCCGCAACCTCTTCTCTTAGAAGGTAATGTGTCTCAGTTGTTGTTCTCCTGTTAGGATTGTATAGAGATGCGCAAACAATTTTGTGAATGTGTCGTGTGTGTTTGCAGGTTTGTGTTTTTGTGAAAAATGGCAGAACCTGAGACCCAAACTCTGATTGGAGCCCCCAACCAATACACAGCTGTTGATGTTGGCGTACCAGCTCAGCGGTAAGTAGGGAGTGTACAGTATGTTGTTTAAAATCCTCAAATGCAGCTGCAATGTGTATGCTCCTTTTAGCGGGTTTTTCTTCATTTTTTTGTGTGGCAGTGTGCATGGCCAAAAATATGGTGAGGAAAATATGGATAAATTAAGCTCCTTCTGAGTCAAAAAGCAAGATAATATTGTTGAATAAATAAATGTGAATACATCATGTTAAAGTTATTGTGAGTAAATGTAGAAGTGAAAAAAGAAAAGTGGCTGCATTAAGGAAATTTATTCAAGCTCTTACAATGTGATAAAACCACAGCTGTCTATTAAATTAAGTTTTTTAAACAATCCAATAACACTGATTGTGTACGTGATAAATGAGGCATAAAAAGAAAGTACACATACAGTTCAGAAAAATTCAAATTATAGAATTTTCCTTACTCACTATTGTTTTTTTGTTATTGTTGTTGTTATAACTGATTATAACTGGTTTCCAGTGAGGTTTATTAGTATGAAAACAACAGATTACAATAAAGGGACTTAGACTAAACTGATAGATAATAAGTTTATAACAAGTTTTGAAAGTCAGAAAAGAAAGGGCAAACTTCAAAATTGTTACAATGATGTATGCACTGAGTTGAAGTTTATGAAATGTTATAACAACTTTATGTACCTCTCTCTCAAAGAAGAAAATATTTTCATTAACATATGGATTCATGTAGAGTTTGTTCCTGGTTTTGTAAGAAGTAGATGGCATTTCAGAGAGAGGAAAAAAAAGGGGGGGGGGGGGGGGGGGGGGGGGTGTCCCTAAGAACAATCAAACAAACAAAAAAGCCCTGGGAATTTAAATAACTTACCAGCTTTACACTTGAGTGTCTGGTTAGCAACATCTGATGTCATTACTCACTTGGAGGTGACGTATACAGTACATACCCTGTGTGTTGTACAAATAAACTTCCCCAAACTTGAGCCAAGGTTATGTTCCTCATTCTTGTTGAGATTTAGCCACAATAGCAATGGCAGATAAAAACAGGCAACAGATGGGACTTTATTCTGATAACTATAAATCAATAAATATCCCTCCTCTCTGATTCCGTGTTCCAGTGCCCGCTCCTCTCGAGCCTATAAGGTTGCAGGAGTGACCCTTTTGGCCTGTGTGCTGATAGTGGGTCAGGCGGCCATCGCCTATTTCCTCCTCAGCCAGAGAAGTGACATCAAGTCTCTGGAGGAACAGAACAACAAAATCAAGACGGAGCTGACAAAGGGAAGATCTGGTGGTAAGGCTGTATTCAGTTCTCAAGAAGAAGAGAGATTTCACAAACCATACTGGCTGCACCAGTATTGGACACGGGATGAAGACTGGGGAGGCGTGGGGTCTTGTTTTGTCTATTTTTCTGGATTTTATATTTGTGTGATATTTAATAATATAGACTGCTCCTATTGTAGCAAAAAAAAAGAAAAAAATCCATCTCTGGACATTCCACTGAAAGAAACCCCAGTTACTACTTTAAAGCAAGCAAATGAAAAGGGGGGGGTTTTTTTTTTTGGGGGGGGGGGGGTGTTTGTTTTATTAATTTTTCACTTTTACTATTTAGTTGCAGTATGTTTTGTGTGCAGTTTGGTTAAGGTTAGAGAAGGATGATGATTAACTCTCATATCTGCTGTTTCCCTCCTCAGGTGGAATTTCTCTGCCTTCACGGATGCACATCCCCATGAACGTCTTGCCTGAGGTGTTGGACAACACCATGGAGGATGTAAGTCCAGTAATAATTTCTAGGATGATTATGATATCATCTGAATTTCATTTAATCTTGTGTGTTTAGTTTTTTTTTTCCCCCTTTTTTTTTATATTTGCATAACATATTAAAATTCACTTTCTGATGCAGAACTTCACAATTTCTTTACTTTTAAACTCATCAACCAGTTAATATGCTGGTTTATATAAAGTAATGTCATCAATACTACAGAGGTCTACTGTAGGCTTCTAATTAGAATTAAAAAGTAGACTCGGTCGAAATTTTGGACACACTTTCCCATTGGAATTAATGGGAAAGTGTGCCCAAACTTTTGATTAAGTGTATATATTTCATGAATCCTGTCACATTTGTGTAAAACTGAGTGGTCATTGTTATCTGAGGTGTCCATCTCATCTGATTATTGCAGGAGTCTTCCACTGGAACTCCAGGAAAACCTGGTAAGATTTGTACACAGATGTTTAGTGCCTGTTCACTGCATTTCTCCCTTTTATGTACTATATAAATTTTCAAAAACGGTTTGATTAACAGTCTTACTCTTTTTTTCATTTCTCTCTTTAACTTCATAATCCAACTTTTCTGCTTTTCCAGCTGGTCCTCTCACCACTTGCCAGATGGAGAAGGCCGGTCTGAAGCCTGTGCAGGTGCCAGATTTCCAGCCTGCCTGTGACAAGCAAGGCCTCTATAAGCCCCAACAGTGCCTCATGGGACGTTGCTGGTGTGTGAAACCTGAGACTGGGGAGGAGATCCCTGGATCTCTTCGCGCAGGACCTGTCAGTTGCGTCACACCAGGTGGGACAAGATAAGACATAAAGACGTGTCTGTATTAAAGTACCTAAATTCTAAACCTGCACTTTAACTCATCAGTAATGGTTTGAGATTGACTTTAAAACATGTCTTTGCAGTCGGCATGTTTGCGCTGACTGACGTTGATGCCTAAAGCTGTGGTGAGTAAATAATGTCTTCCTCTGCTTAAATATAAATGCATTTATATAGTACAGAACTTTCTTCACCATATTATGTCCATAACTGAGTCCAACTGAGAAGAACTAAACAGATTGGCCCTCATTTATCAAACGATCGCACAACAGAAATCTGTATGTATGACTACACGCAACACTTGGCATTTATCAATTTGGACGCGATGCTATCAAATCTCACGACAGCTCTGAGTTCGTGTACGCAAGTTTGAGTCAGTGAGGGTTTGCGGTGCAGCACAGCAGGTCCTGAATATATTTTTTAAATAAACCTCAAATATCACTTTAGCATAAGCAACCACATAGTCAGCACAAAGAATGAACCCATTTGCAAAAACATAAAAATACAAAAAATTATAGGCTATACATTAATAGATTACCAAAATGAATCAAACAAAAATAGCTGTAACTGAATTTTTTTTTGTTTTTCATTATTTATTATCTATTTCTTCATTAAACTTGTTCAAAGTATTTCATGTTACAGATTTAGGTGACAAGTGTTAAAAGCTACACTATCAGAGCATCTCATCACCCTGCTGGTAAAGCCTGCATCAGAGCAGGAGCGCACCAGCGTGCAAGCACGTGCACGAGCCACGGTGGAGCACTGCTTCAGGTTGCTGAATCCAGGTAGCCTATGTGTCGGACCAGTTGCTCTTGGAGAAAGTCTGCGACACAATCCTGTACTGTGCAGTCCTGCCCTGCATTCATCTGGCTAATAATGGGGCTGTTTGATGCCCCGGCGCAGAGAAGCGATGCCCAGAGAACCGCGCCCAGCACACCTCACTGGAGAAATGGAGGAGATAGGAGCTGATTCTAAGAAGTAGTCCAGACTATAGCTTACCTAAAAATTGTAGAGTGCTCAATCAGTAGACAGTTTCTTAGCTTAGCTAATGTAGTCAGGACCAAATTTGGGAAAAAGCCTTCAGAAAATAAGGTGGTAGGCATTTTGGGGTAAAAGTGTTTTATTGGTTATTCCTATAGTATGTTTTGGCGCTGAATCCATTTCTGCTGGATGTCAAGTTGTAAAAGTTACGGTTTAGTCATAATTATTGATTAATAAGCATAATGATTGATTATTTGCCCAATATTAGAAATGGCTATAATTTTCCAAGTTGTATACTGTATATACTATATATGGTTGTTTGGTATCATATTAAAGGGGACATCCAGGGCTTTCATTTAAACCCAAGTTGTAGCTTTCTGACAAACACAAATTTCTTTTAACCAAAAATTACACACATTTTCCCACAATTTGCACCTAACCTATATAGTTTATTTAATCCCTGTGAGATCAAGGGACATCAGGGACCCAAAAATCAACAACTGCAGTACTTGATAGGGTCTGTGAATTCAGGAAAAGTATAATATCCCCATACTTTTCCTTTGTGATAGGTTATCGTGAGCCTTAAATCAGAAGTCACCTGCTCAGGCCAGTTCACCCTCATTCATTCTTTGGACCAGCATTATGTGAAAACTGCCAAACCAGTTGTCTAGAAATAATGTTATACTTGCAGCTGAACTTTTGAAATTTCTTCCAGTATGGCATCATTTCTATTGCACTGCAATTTGATGTTGTAATTATTTGACATAGGAAAATATGTGTGAAGCACAGACATAGTTTCTCATCAAGATAAAATCAGTGGTTCAAAAGCATATAGCATTTGCTTGTCTTATCAAAACTCTTTGCCACATCTTCAGTTCCTCCTCTGTGCATGCAGGAAACTTGAAGTCAAAATAGACCAAACTGTGCAGTCACAGAAAAGTAAACATTAAAGAAAAGTTAACATTTTCTGTAACAGCATCAACTTTACCTTATGTCCTAGCTCAGTAGCCATGAAGTCTATCACATTTCTCATAGCTTTTTGGAAGACAGCTGCCATCTAAGACACTTTACAATGAAAACAATGGATGAATGAACTATTTAAAAACAAGAATTTGCATTATTTTATTTATTATTCATCATATTGATTATTTATTCTGTAATCACCTCTATGCTAAACAAAAGAAAGACAAAAATGTTAGTTTTTAAAAGTTTTACTTTTTAGTTTTACTTTACTTATTCAACTATTCAGGTCTGGCATTTGAAACTGCGTTTGGTTTTCATGTTAAATATGACCCCGATGGTAAGCTGTTTAGATGGCTACAATTATGTTCACATAATGCTGGTCCAAAGTATGAATGAGGGTGAATTGGCCTGAGCAGGTGACTTCTGATTTAAAGGGACTAGAGGCAAGATTAAGAGCTGAAACTCACAGCTGCTGCAACTGGCGCTTCAGGTAACTGCAGCCACGAGCCAAGCCGTCACGGGAGCGTGCACAAAATGAAGCTATAATGTTGTTTACTACGCTTTTTCTTCATAGTAACACTTTTCAGTGGTCTTACAGCTGATCTGGATCGTTTGCTGACGGCAGAAGAATGCACACCTATCGCTTACAGTATTTGAATTTACCGTAACCGTCTTCTTCCTGTATCAAAACTGCCGGGGATACAGATTCAGCATCATTTGACATCACATCCGCAGGGCAGCACAGGAAATTCGGCCACCGAATTGCAGTGCTTTATGCAGCACACAGCCTGTTCAAGGAACTGGAGTGAGACATGGGTGGGCTCGTTCTTTTTGGTTTTTAACGCTTCATCACCCACAAGTATTAAAAAAACTGGACATGCTTGTTTATTCTTTCGTAATTCCTGCCTCTAGTCCCTTTAAGGCTCACAATAACCTCTCACAAAGAAATAGTATGGGTATATTATACATTTCCTGAATTGACAGTCTATTAAGTATTGCAATTGTTGGTTTTTGGGTCCCTGATGTCCCTTGATCCCACATGGATAAATAAACTATATAAATTAAGCAAAAATTGTGGGAAAATGTGTGTAATTTATGGATTAAAAAGGTCATGTGACCTCTGTTTTTGTCAGAAAGCTACAACTTTGGGCTTAAATAAATGCCCTGGATGTTCCCTTTAACATTATACCAAACAACCATATAGAGTATACAGTATACACAACTTAGAAAATTATAGCCATTTCTAATATTAGGCAAATAATCAATAATTATGCTAATTAATCAATAATTATGACTAAAGCGTAATTTTTACAACTTGACATCCAGTAGAAATGGATTCAGCGCCAGAAATTACTGTAGGAACAACCAAGAACACACTTTTACCCCAAAATGTCTACAGGGTTGCAGAATCCTGAAGTTATAGCCCTGACTAATGTAGTTTATCTTTTCTTCTGTCCCAGTCAGGATCAGATTTTGATCCAACTCGCCTCCAGCTGTCAGCGAGCTGCTGCTGCACCTCAGGGTAGAAACAGCTAGGTGGCGAGTTTCATACTGGATCGCTTTTTCCTGTCATACAGTATAGGCTAAATAATTGTGGTCTGATCAGGCTGTGTGATCCTCTTCCGCGCATGTGCACACTTTTTCCACCAGGTTTCAGACAGCGAAGCAGCACCTTTTTATTCTTTCCCACCTCGTAAATGAGGAGTTCAATCGTGATCTCGAAAAAGGTTTTTTGTTTTGGCAGAACCCTCTCATCTCCATGGTTTAACCTTGCTGGGCGAAGCCTCCAAAGATGAATATTTACGGGCGTAACGTAAATTTCAGACGTTGCACTTACCAAAACTATGTTGTTCGTACGATGAGAATGATCAGATACGAATGATTCATAAATCTTATGTGGATCCAATCATAACATTTTTATGATCAGACGTGCGTTCATTTGATAAATGAGGACCATTAAATGCATTTGTGTTTAAAAAAAATGATATCCCCCTGCTATGAATTAAAATGCATCCCTGTTCATCTTTTTTCCCTTTCTTAGGCTACTGAAGCTGGAAAAACACAACAGTGAAGCTCCTGATAACTTTTTACAACTTTGACAATTTATAATCATTCTTATTTGCTGTGCTTGGTAGGCTTATTGGGTTTAAGATATTACCGATCAACTATCTAAACCATTTATTTTACTATTAACTGACTGTAATGTCTTCTTTTTTGCATCTCATCTGCAGCCATGTTAGTTGGGCAGCAGGGCATTTTCACTGTATTCAGTAATCAAAATGGAAATTAAAGGATAAGAATGTATTTTTATGCTTTGTCTGCATTTGTTGTGCATACTTATCATGATGCATATAATCATTAAATGTATTAGTAATAAGGAAAATACTTAGACAAACATACAGACCTTCACAATTATTAAATCAGGCACAACTGATACAAAAACCTGTATTGTCCTCATTTATTTGAACAACCCATTGAACAACCCAAATAAACCTTTTAACAGACAGTTTGTGGTTTTCTTTTATCATAATATCACAGTGAACTTTCAAACATTTATGTGTAGGAGCCAATGAAAAAAGCAATGTCAACAGACCCATTATTACTACGCCAGAGATGTTCATGCTTAAAAATGAAAAGGAAAATATAGGACATTTAAAAACAACATGCAATATACAGTACAGTCAAAATCATTGTGAATAGGCACATTCTTTAATTTTTTGTTCTCCAGTTTCAATGTCCACCTGATGCACCTTCAAGTTAAAGATGGAGCTATTTAATGAGCACAGAACTAAACACCTGAATCGTTTCTGTTTTATGGCTTATTTATTTTATACCTGACACAGATGGAACAGTTTACATTAACAGTTCGTTTAGGTTTTGCTCAATGGCAGCAACAAAGGATCAGAAGAGTAGCCAACATACCATCATGAGGAAACCATCTCAGAGTTCTTTTGGACTTCTTTTCCTTAGCTTAAAAACATGTTTTCAGGAGATGATAGGCAACAAAAAACAAATGTTAAATTATTCATTATATACTGTATGAATACTCCTTTTTCCAAATAAAATCTAATTTATCTAGCACTTTTCATAGAAAAAATTGCAACACAAAGTGCTTTTTAACAACAGCGGATCATAACCTGACATTTTAAATGCAACTTAATGTTTAGATTAAACAAATTTAGACCAGCATTGTGCACTTTTTCAGGTCACCCACTGGGGTGAAACAAGCAAAGTAAAATTAAAAGGTCAAACATTACCCTGTCTCTTAGGGTAACTAGTGTTTTATGGTATTTTAAACATAGTTTTCCAGTTATTACAGTATCAGCATTATTCTGTTTGGAATATTTATATTCATCCTTTTAAAATCAAAATATCTAAACAAAGAGAAACCTTTAGTACAACTACAGATTGTATAAAAGATGGATGTAGCCGACATGATGCAGTGCCTGTACTGTGCATTATTCAAACTGGCCAGCAGGGGGAGACTTCTGCAAACGACTAAATTAAATCGTCTTTGGATCAAGTTCTATTCTGGTATTTCAACATTTCAAATAATCAAATCAAAATTCTGGTAATTTTCTGAATCATAGTCCCACTTTAAATAAAATAAGCCAGAAAACGGGGTGTGTATTGTCAGTCAGAGCCATCTTTTCTATGTTGAATAAACTCCAGATGTTGAAAGCCAAATGACAGATCACTGGATGATGTTACCATCCATCTGGCTACATCCATCTTTTGTACAAAGATTAAACAAAAAGGGATACAAGCACCACATTCTTAATAAGTAAATCTCACAAACAGGCTTTTGATATGTCTGGTGCAAAAAAGTGCAAAAGATCCATTGATTTCCAGCATGTTAAAATAGGCTGCCAAAACTTCTCAGGAAAAGGCTATTGCACACATGGCACGAGATGATAACATCAAGTCACAACCCGAGTAGGCACTGTTTATATACATGTAACATAAAACTCAAATTTCCCCCTTGAAGGTAGTGGGTGCAATAAAGCTGCATCTTTAAATAAACATAATGCTTTTTTAAGTTTGGAGGGCTTAGTTCAGGAGTGCAGTGTGAATATCATAAATACAGGGATACTAAACCTTAGTTTTAAACACAATATAGAATTTCCCATCTGTAATCTCAAAGAAAGTGGAGGTACTCTGTACCTGCAGAGACACATCGCTCTACATCTCGTACTTTCCTTAAAAGCTTACAAGAACCACGGCAAACTGACGGGAATTACAACGTAATGTAAAATTAGGCTATTCTGTATCCTATTTTAACGTCATGAACTATTTGTTTTTATCTCCAGTGAACCTCTCGACATGCTTGTCATGTGAGTACCGATTGGTTTCTTTTGTCAATAAAATTTCAGTCGTGTGTTGTAGTGACAGGCAGGGTAGGCTTAGGTTTGAAGATCAACTTCAACAGCAATTATAATACATAATGATGGGATCTGTTTCTAAAACTGAACCTCTTCCCAAAGGGGAAAAAAAAGTTTAAACTACCAGTCTGTTTCTATCCATGTTATCATACTCAATAAAAAATTTTTTAAAAATCGGTCATATCATTATTTAACAATGATCAATTTGGATTGTTTTTTTTTTTTAAATGCATATCTGTTCCTGTGTGCAGCTTTACTAGCATACTGTTTTTGCAGATGACTGATCTTCCTTATTCTCTTTTGTTATCCTCAATTTTCATCTTCTATTTTCATTTCCGCCCTTCTTTCAGGCTACGTATGTAGTCCTTCATGGTGTTTTCAATGTTGGGAACAGCGTAATTTTGTGCCGCATAGATTCCTGTGCATGTCCCTACTGCAACACCCAGTAATGCTGAAGAGCGTAATCTAGCAACGATGTATCCGGCCAGAAAACCCTTCAAGAAAGGAGAAGCCAGCAGACTGCCTCCCTATGAAAGAGAGGAGAGATTAGACCTGATATAGGATCTAGTAGATATATATCATCATCTGCATGTTACCATAATTCTTGAGTTCTAAGGACAATATTCAAGGCAAGATCACCTGAAAATGACATATTTCTGTATGCATGAGCCTTACCGGAGGAACCCCTGCCTGTATTTCATCTTCCACTCGTCTCTGTATGTCTTCCAGCTGGTCTTTCAGCTCCACCAAGTCCTTCAGCTGGCCCAAAGGATTCTACAGCCACATGCATTTACATACAGACACAAACAGAACAAGTTAGTAGACTTTCCAAAAACAAAGTCATTCATATAGCACATTTAAAAACAATGAAGTTGGCCACAGTGTTCCACAGACAAATGAAACCACAATAAAATCAAATTCTAAAATTTAGATGCCAAGGACAAGAGGCAAGTAATGTAAATATGTCTGCAGTCTGAGTGGTGTGTATATGGAGATTTGGAGCAGCCACAGAAAAAGCTCATGACCTCTGACTTTTAACCTGGATCTTGGAACATCTGAGAGAAACTGGTTGGTTGACAATTGTTATCTAACAGGAATGCGATGTTCAGACAATCTGTCTAATAATGTTGAGCCAATTTTAAAGTTTAGAGCCAGCAATAAAAGCTTCAAATTAATTCAGCTCTGTGCTGGAAGAAGGGCTGTCAAGACTGACGTCGTGCATTTATGGTTTTTCATACTGGTTAAGACAGAAAAGTGACTCAATGGTGACAAATGCCACTAGACTTTCCAAACCAAATCACTTCAGTCTGACTGTCACTCAGTATCATCGTTTGACTTTAGTTAGGACTTGGGTCTTGGGAGAGCTAAATAATAGCAGCAGTAAATTTTTTACTGCTTGGTTTAATGGGTGAGCAGAACTCAATGAAAACAGAATAACGTGTTTCCTGAAAACAGATTGCAAAATAAGATGGAAAAGGCATTGGCCCTGAAGTGAACCTCTGAGAGAAAAAAAAACAAATGATTAATAACAATAACAAACATGATTATTGCAAGTAAAAACTTGAAGCAGGAGAATTTTTCCCACATTTAATTAACCGAGGCTGCTTCCTTCAGCTGTCATTTGATTGTTAGTTTAAACTATTTATATATTTTTTTAATCTTTCTTTTGGATTTCCTGGGGCACGTATTCCATGTGCTTGTACAAACTTTAAACGAGCATCAAGAAAATAAAGAGGATTTGATTTGATTATTTTAAACATAGTCTGTTGGCTGGAATGATCAGAGGCTAAATTATGACAACTCGTCTCTGCGGGTTTGTTCGGTTTTTCTTATCAGACCTTAAACATGATCACTGTTTGAGATAGTCAACCTAAAGCCTTTAGCTCAGTATACTAAAAGTACATGTTTAGGCAGACAAACTTATCAAAGTTTAGGTTAGCTAGCTATTCGTTAGCAATGCTAACACACCTGAAACTAAAGTTAGCAAACTATCCTTTTCACAGGCTCTTTAAATACACTCCATGTTCAAATTAGCACCTATCCACATTTAAAAAGCTGGCTTAAACCCCGACCTTATCATCTGCCATAGTTATTCTTTCTTCAACAGTCAGTAGCTTGAGGTTTTTCCCACAGATGTTTTTCCTCCTCCTCTTCTTCCTCCTTCTTCTTCGTCAGCTTCGTCGTCATCTTCTTCTTGTTTAAGGGCGGTTGGCATCCAGCATGTTGGTGCATTAACGCCACCTACTGTTCCGGAGTGTGGACCTGTCCGTAGCCGTACCATGCTATTCTTTTATCTAACTACATCTAATGCCACATAATACACGCGCGCGCGCGCACACACACACACAAACAAAAAAAAACACCCTACTTGAAGCTCTTCACACCCGTGTCAGAGATAACTTAAGACTCTTCTATAAACCCCTGTCCCCCAAACCTGTCAGTGTCCTGATGTGTGACCTCCCTCCCATACTCAGCAGTCCCTTTAATGTAAAACCCTGCATTCGTAGGTCCTTCATCTTATTCATCAGCTCCTTTCTCTGCATCTTATATCTCCAACACCTCAGAACAACATGTTGCACTGACTCCTCCTCCCGACATCCCTCACACAGTCCTGTATGGTGCTTCCCCTTCAGTCTCAATATTTTATTAGTGCAGTATGCCACAACCTAAACTTAATTAGCAGAATGTCCTCTTTCCTGTTCCCACTGCTCATTCTCCCACCTGTAACATCCTTCTGGATCTGGTGAAGATGTTTCCCTCTCCTCTCCATCCCACCTTTCTTGCCACCTTACCCCACCGTACCTGGAACATCTGCTTCTTCCTATTTTTTGCATTAGTTGTTAATGAAGCTACTGTCCTCCATTGGTCATTCGCTGATACCACCAGAGGTACTTCATTTTTTTCAAGTACACCCGCCTGCAGCTTGCAGTAGTCGGATATTAGGCGGCGTTGGACATCCGATGGCTTAGGGATAGCAGGAAGGTGGGCGGAGCCAGATGTCTGACACGCCTAATATCCAACGCCGCTCGTCCTGCAAGCTGCAGGCAGGACCTTCTTGATTTCTTCATAATCCTAAGAAGGTATTTTGTTTTTTTGTTTGTTTGTTTTTTTCCTCAAAGAACATAATATCTTGTAAGTGTAAGTGATGTTTCATGGGTGTGTTTTTGGACCCTTTAAAACCAAGGTAAACAGCAGAGAGATCTTTCACTCACAATGGTTTAATGTTAAAGTCACTTTAATTTGAAATATTAGATCTCAGAAACAGACAGCACAGCTACCAACCAGACAGTTTGATATCATGGTACAGATACAGCATAAAAGGTTTCCTCACCACACAACCTTATCTGATGATGTCCATACAAATGCACAATGTTTTAATTGTCCTCTGAATAAATACTATATATTCCGATGAGGCATTTCTAGTCACACTTTACAATAGTTTGCAAATATACCTCTCTTTGATAGCTGAGAGATAGATGACAGGAATCGATCTGATCCACTTACTTGGGTCTCTCCTGTGCTGTGCTGTGAGGATGGATAATCAATAAAAACAGAAGAGTTAGAGCACAATAAAAGCAGTGAGACACTAATCAGTTTTAGCTGTTAAATTTTTATTGCATAAAACAGTATAAAAGGATGTGGTTTTTCCACCACAAATGAATATAATGAAGTTTATTTGAAGACCGTGTGAGTTACTTGTCACCCACCATGCACAGTCTGGATGATTGGCCACTGGTGTGATTTCCAGCAACTGTGAACGTGGGAGTGAATGGTGGAGCCTGGAGTCACAGGTGGCGAAAAAAGAGACTGTGAAAGATGGAGTGAGGAATTACTAGAGATTTAAGAGAGCTCGTGTGAGTAGCCTAGTTCCCATCTGACAGAGAGATAGGAAGAGACAGAAAGACTGAAGCTGCAAGAGGGAACACTTTGTATATGTCTGCACTTAGAAGATTAATCAGTCACAACATAAATTATTCATTTTAAGACACTTCATGATGTTTTCTCCTGTTACTTAAAAGTTTTTAATCCTTACCTTCTGCAGGACAGGAAACCTTTCCTTATTCAGAGTTATGACCGGACCAGCCAGATATGGACGACTTAATGATTCGTTCAAGCTGCAATGACACAGTCTGCATACGTTTGCATGAGAGGAAACACCATTACCCACACGCTCCTGGACTGCAGGTGTTTAGGAGCTGGAAGGAGCAATGGAGGTAAGGCGTCTCTGATCTTCAGTGCTGTTGATGATTTAGGAAGTTATTGATTCTGGCTGAGGCATATTTGGCTGACTAATACTTGGACGCCTCTGCAAAGAAAAGGTCACGGCAGCTCATGGTGCAGTCATCACAGTGATGTGCTTTGGGGAGATGTGTATTTATGTACCATAAACATCAGAGGCAGGAAGATTAATGTTTGGATTATCAGAGCTTAGAAGTACTGTAGAAAAACGATACATTGCAGGTCATAAAAAGCAGGATGCCTGAAATAAGTGGTAAAAATGATAATGAACTTGTTTATATACAGCTAAATAAAAAATGCCTCTGACTTTTATGGCTATTTGACAGAAACTTCATCTATTATTCAAGAAGCCTGGTTGAATTTTACTCTTACATTATTAAAGGGGTTTGTATTAATATACCAGTTATTGTAAGAGTTGTTTGTTCAGATGAAAATCGAGGAAACAAAAGTCTTTGCAGGCTAGTTTAAGAACAACAGGCTGTAATCCGTTTTGCAGCCAACTAGTTTAAGATTTACGTTACTGTACCTGTATGATCATCATGCATCTTTTTATTAAAAAGAAAGAATGGGTATGTTTTCTGGGTATTTGCTGTCAATTGGAAAGCAAATTTTTTTTAAAAGTAAGTTTTCACAGATAAGCATGTAATCTAATAGTGTAGATTGTAATTTCCTCTAACTACTCACAGATTAAGCTTCCAGATTTGTTTTTGAAATGTGCCTTTTGATACAGAATGCTGTTTTGTTTGTCAACTTCTGTGGAAAAGGGGCAAAAGAATAGTGGAGCTATACTATTACTACAAAGGTACTACACCAAAGCCCGTTTCCTATTCCAGCCTGATCTCATCACACACAGTGATAGACCCAAAAGTAAATACTGCTTTGAAGTAAATGGACAAATATTTAGCCATTTGTTCTGTCCTGATCTTCATGTGAAGGTCTCTTTTCTGCCAGCATTGCATTTGCGTTGCCTTCAAATGAGGCAGGACTTGTCACGCTTGCAAGCTAGAGTATATGAGGACATTCCTAATATTCAAGAGATCATATTGACTATTTCTAAGGCAAGAGTTGAGACAAATGAAGTGTAAAAACTACAGTGTCAGAGGTGACATCAACCCAG
Organism: Atherinomorus stipes; assembly: GCA_023101725.1. NCBI lineage: Eukaryota > Metazoa > Chordata > Actinopteri > Atheriniformes > Atherinidae > Atherinomorus > Atherinomorus stipes. The sequence continues at coordinate 81,912 of JALJCO010010656.1, read as the reverse complement.
GTCACCTGTATGACATTTGTGTTTCTAAATCCAGTGTTACAGCCTTCAGCCTCCATAAAATTATATGTTTCTCCTGTTAAAACTAACAAACACTCCTTTTTGTAACAGAATGAAATGTAGGGAAATGCATTTACTTGTCTACATCCACAATAAAAGAGAAATTTATTTCCAAGAGAAGTAGTCAGTAGACTGCATACAGTATAATGAAAGTTTCACACATTACATTAAAGCCAAGGTTCCTTTTAGCAGTGTTTATGAAAGTGATCCAAATCCACATCAAAGCTAATGCTTCACAACTCAGTCACTCATTGGAATTCAGTTTTCTAGGGTTTTTCATTTCCCAAACAAATAAATTGCAATCTTATACCGACAGTGTGATATAACGTCTAAATATTTGCATTAATGAGTGGATCAATAAATCATTTTTCCCCTCGTATGAAAGGCTCTGATTTATAGTTGCATAACCTCAGCCTTTCCTCAGGAGTTTTGTGGTTTAAAGTGATGAGCTTTGCTGTATATGGGAGCAATGCACTGCATTGGCTGTTTTATTATTCTGTTAATGATAAGATAATCTCTGTTTATGAATTGTGGTCCTTTGCATTATGCTACACGGCACAATGCTAAGAGCACTGATGCAGATCTTTCAGTAACTTTTATGTGCTTATTGTCTTATCTTTTTTTTTTTTTTTTTGTCTGATTCCTACAGGGGATCACTTCTGATCTCATGTAATGAAATGAGAGCGGTTTGTAGTGTGCCAGGTACTGTGATACAGTTCTACATGGCTTAAATTTCAAAGCCTTTCAGCAAGGTGCAGTGTTTTTGTGTGCAGAGCTGGCCCGACTTCAGCAAAGTTCCCTCATTAACCTCTGATCAGTATTCAGCTAGTGTTTCCACTGATGGCTACTGGCACAGCTGCTTGCAAGGAGGAATGTGACTGGAAAGCAGCAAAAGTAGATGAGGGGGAGTGAGGTGGTAGGACTCTTTTAGACGCACATCTTCTTATAAAAGTGCATGACTCAGCATTGTTGAGATGAAGTAAGTTGACTGACAATCCAGAAAATGAGGAAAAGAGTAAGATTACTACAGAAATTAAATGAAATATGGATTGTTTTTCTAACTCCTATCATAGATTCAACATGCTAGATAAAAATTATTTTTACCTGAGGCGAGTCAATTAATGCATGAAATTTCTTTCAGACTGAATATCAACTATAAGCCAGGATTGATTGTATAAATGGTTCAGGCTCATCCTCCAAGATGAGCTGTACATTCATCCTTTGTATCACTGGTTTTAAAACAATAACCTAAAATGTACTGAAAATGTGTTGTTGTTTTTTTTAAAATTGAAAAGACATAAATGATAACCTTTGAAAAGACATCCAATAGACTATTTGTTCAAAAGTCAAATATTTTTTATAGTTTACATCAAAAGAAAATGTTGACATTTTGCTAATATGGCACAGGGGGGATTCCATAAAGCAAGATTGAGGGAAAACCTGGCTTATTTCAATTATTCTGGCTCTTTAAGATCTAGTTCTGTTCCATCAATGTGGCTTATTTGAACGCCCGCTAAGGAAACAATGGTACAGTATTTAATGCCGTAAAACTAGCCTGCTCCTGGGCAGGCCAAAGATTATAGAACAATGTTTAAGCTTAGCTTAGTGTCTCAAAGAATATCTGACAGGCTGAAACAGACTCCTGAAAGAAAGTTCCATCTGGCAGAATTTTGCACTTCTGCCACTCATGTCTTCTACAAAAATAGATAGATAAATATACAAATAGATAAATAAGACTTGTGGTTATCAAATCATCACTTTCAGTGTCTCAAAAAATCATTAAATCATTACAACTATGGTGTGCTGATCAGAAATGCAGCCTCACAGCAAGGACGTCACTAGTTTGAGCCCTGGGTGCAGGGGTTTGAACTGTTGCTGAACAATCTGTTCAGGAAGCACAATCTGTAACATCAGCTTATCTGTGGAAAGGAATACTTCTGGATCGCCACTGAAGATGCTGCATTCAGGAAAAAAATGTCCTGAAAATAATAACTTCCATCCTTCATAAAAACAGTAGCAAATGGAGGATATTGATTTTGAGGTGATGAATGCTGTCATAAGATTAAAATGGTTGCAGATGCTTATATTTAAAAAAAAAAAAAAATTAAAATAGTGTATGGTTTAGTTTCCCTTCACATCTTTTTCAAAGAGTCGGTGAAATTAAATTTCTGTTGAGATGTGATTTTGATCCCAAGTTGCTGATTGTCAGATCACACAGGCATTACTGTATTGTATTGTTTTTGCACTGGAAATCCATAAAGTTACTTATCAATACAGAGTTGGAAACACAGGCGTTATATCAGAATACTGTAAGATTCCTTTAACCAGATTTACCATAGCCACAGGAACTGCCTTGTCTACAGACAGAAACTGTTCCCATAGATAGTCTAAACTGAATTTGCTATTAAAATCTGTAATCTAAAATTTCACCATTTGTATTCATTTAGTGAACAATGGTCCAAACTCCTTTTTCCTCCAAGTCTTAATAGTATAAAGATCTTCCCTTACGTAGAAACTGTTTTTCCAAATAATTATATTATCTGGAGTAAAAATCTTGTTTGTATAACATTTTCCAATATCAATTGGCAACTTTAAAGAATCAAAACATTCATCACCTCAAAATCAATAATGTTCATCCCTCCATCCATTACTATTTTTTGTTAAGGTTGTAGTATTTCACTTTTCCCCACAATGAACCGTACCCTTCCCTCCCCCCCCCCCCCCCCCCCAAATTAAAAATTCCAATCCTTTTTTTTGTATTATTTTAAAACCCCTTCAAATTCAAAATTTTATTTTTTAATCCTCTATTTATTAATCCCCCCCCTTCAAATTTCATTATTAAAGAAGGCCCCCCCCCCCATATATTTTTTTCTTTCTTTTTTTTTTATGAAACCCCCCCCCCAACAACAACAATCCACAACCCCCCTATTTTACCCACAAAAAACCTCTATTTTAATTATATTATTATTATTTTTTTAATATAATATATTTTATTTTTCTATTATTTTTTTTTTAAAATTTACACGGTATCACTTTAAGGATGGAAGTAATTATTTTCAGGACATTATTTTCCTAAATCCAGCATATTCAACCGTGATCCGGAAGTATTTCTTTCCGCACATGTTCAGATGAGCGGACATTACGGATTGTGCTTCCTGAACAGATTGTGCAGTGACAGGCCTTCCTGTGTGGGTTCTCTCCCAGTACCCCAGCTTCCTCCCACCGACGATGCTTCGGGGATTGTCACCTGTATAACTATAACAGGGATCTGTGCGCCAAAGATGGTAACACAACACGTTCAAGCATTTGGCCACACAACACGGCATTATACTTGAGCAATGCTGTGTTTGATGCACTAGCATAGCAGATAAAATTAAACAACTGGCTAACATTGTGTGATGATAAAAATGAGGTTAATTTAGCACCACCATTCGGAATTTGTGTCAGAAGCTTTCACTTGTGCATTTTACAATCCATGAAATAATCGCCACTTGTGGTCTCATTTTACTCATTTGAGTATTGTTTATTTGTATATTCTCAGTGGTGAAATATTAAGATTTACAGATATAAACCTGAGATTTGTCTTAATAAACCAGGTTGTATTCTTTTCTGCACTCATGTAGCACTAACCAACTTGTTTTTCAGAATATTTGGGAATTGGAGAATTGCTAAAAAAAAAACCCCCCCCCCCACAAAACAGATAAGGAATCAATAAAGCATTAGAATCGCTAAATCCTCATAAATATACGACTACTCATCCAGGCTTTCTATTTTCCTTGGGTGCTTACACATAGGCAGGCTATGTAAGCCTCGCCATGATTAGCTGATTAGATGTAGCTGAAATGTGTAAGTAGGACGAGGTGACAAATTCTTTTGGGGATGTCCAAAGCTTTTTACTAGCCGAGTTTCCATCACACGTTATATATAGCGATATTTCTGTTTTTTTTTAAGAAAAAAGTACAGTTGCTATATGCAGGTATTTCCATTGAATGGTGTTTAGCTTATGAGCCGTAATTCTCATAAAATCCTGTCCCCTGAGACTCTACCTTGATTAGGATGGAGATACAAAACATTTAGCATTTTAGAGCTACTGCTGCTTGTCATCAGGAGATGACGGCAGCGGATGATAATTCAGAGGTAGAGTCCATATATATAAATCCCTCTGATCACATTCGCAGGAAAAAAAAAATGGCAACACATTACTAAGGCCTGGCCATAAGAAGTTATCCTGTGACCATTAGATTGTGGCAACATATAATGAACATGTGGCAATGTGATAACCAAATCGTGGCCATGTGTTACAAATGTGTGGAAACAACATAAATAACTCATGGACAGTCACTACTTATCATGAAGAACTTTAACCATAACTGCATGTTGTCCAGAAATTAACTGTTTGCTGAATTTTGGCAATTTATAGATTTTACATATAGGCTATATGTGACTGGTAAAACTTTCCCCATCACTCCAATTCCAAAGTTAATGTTTGTAAATAATCATAAATATCATAATTACAGTAAGAAGGAATAAATAGTGTTTACCCCCCATCAGGCCCGATGGCGTGTAAAAGCGAAAAAAGTGTTTCCTTTACACTTTTGGCAAAAACTACTACACTATAATGTCTAAAAAAAAAAACACTTCATAAGAGCGTAAAATCTTTGAAATGTTTGAGTTTTTTTCTTTTTAATTTTGGTGTTTCCACTACCAGATTTCAATTGCGATATTTAAGTTTTGGAAAACTCTAACGCTAACGTTAGCTGTCAGTTATAAAACTCTTTTGTATTACTTGTTGAACATGTTGCAAGCTGCTGGTCACTTGACGTATCGGCAACCAAATGGCTGGAATTGTTTTTCTGCCATTGCAATTACAACCTAGACATATGATGTTGCTCTTCTGTCTGTATTCCATATTCAACCAACAAAGATGTAGGACCCAAATGCAGGAATATGGTGAAAGGCAAGCAGGTGAACTTCACTGAAGGTTTATTGCAGAGAAACAATGGTGCTGCTTAAAGAGGGAATCCAACCCAACAAAAAAACGAACCCGGAAAAAAACAAAACTCACTCATTTCACTGACTGAAACGAGAAAAACAACTGGTGACAAAACATGCCGACCTAAAGGGACTGACACAAACAGATAACGGCACAATACCCTGACAAAGAAAAACCGGAAGCTTGAACACTGAAGGACTAAATTACAAACAAGAAGCAGGTGTGAGATTTAACAAGCGGATGCCGGGAACTGGAAGTAAAGTAAACACAATACACAAGGGAATAGGCTCTAACAATAAACAGGAAACAAGACAACAAGAGGACTGAAAGACAACCAAGACCAAAAACTAAAAGAAACCTGAATCAAAACAAGACCTAAACCAGAGACCATGACCAGTCAAATGAAATCTTTGTGTTGACAACTTTTCACTCATCAGCACAATGCAACTTCAGAGAAACACATTCACACTTACCTTTATTGTCTTATTTTCAAATCAGTTGAGAAACTTTTAAAGATTTTTATTAATTCATCCATTTTGTAGCATGTTGATGTGATCCCATTTTAGCTGGTGGAAGAGAAGGGGGACACATGGCTTAAGAAGGTCATCAAATATCTGATAGTTTTCAGCAAAAAAATCAATGCTCACTCTTAATTCAAATCCCCTGGGAATTACTGACCTCCATTGGTCTTTGCAGTGATGGAACAATAACTGAATTTTTAGTTTAAATAAAATGAATGAATGAAACATACATTATTTATCCCAAAAGGAAATTCAATTAAAGCTAGTTCCAGTTGCTCTCGCTGTTTAACCATATAGTCTGTCTTATTATATTAAGTGTACGCATATGAAAAAAATGACCCTGATACTTGCTGTATGTTTTATTAAAAGTGTATGCTTGTCCTACCCAGCCAGAACATATAAATTATGTTGCTGTCAGATGAGTTGTGTTTTTTATTTTCTCCTTGGCAGGACCACCATTCAACATTCAAACATAAAATCTACTGTAAATACTCACATTGTATGAAATTCTTTCTCTTTCTTGTGTTCATATCCTTAATCATCACACCAGCTTTATTTTCTTAGAATATGCAGAGAAGCTAGTGTCTTTGATGGAAGGGGGGGATGGGGTGTTGGCTTTCACTATTAGTCACTGAGAATCAGCACACACAATTACAATAGATTGTTTTCATTATAGTGGCTGTTTGCCACTAATGATTAGACTGATAAGAGTGTGAGTGTGTGTGTAAAGTTGTATTGCTCATTCTGTGAAGACAAAGTAAGCCTTCATTATAGTAAAATTAGAGACCCACCTCTGGCTTTCTGTGGACCAATCTTCCTGTTGTAAATCATTAAAGAGTTTGTAATTATGGTTATTAAGACTCTGATATTAATCAATATGATTCCCTCTGAATGGAAAGGAAACAATTCTGTGCACGTGTCTTCATGTGCACATTATGAGTTTGTCTAGATGCCAGTTTTAAGCCAGTTAAAGGTTTTAAGCTCTGTTGCTTCTTTGGCACGATGAAGCAAGGTAAGGGGAGAAAAGCACTGCAGCCCCACTGCACCACTCAGCTATGATGTGCCAACGTGTGTGTGCATGAGTTTGTGAGTATGTGCAGGAAAAGTGGTCAGATGGGCACATGTGTCTGACTCAACAGAAAGCTGTTTGGTGGAAGTAGAGTTGAGTGTGGTAATACAGGAGAGAGTTTTTCCTGTTCATGGCAGTGAAAGACGGCGAAAAAGGAAAAGCTGACATGCTGTAGGACGAAAAAGTGATATAAAAGAAAGGGATGTCCAGATAAGTGGAAATGAAAAGGATAGATGACAATAAGGAGACACTTAAAGAGGAAAAAGGTGAGAATATTTAACCAAGAATTGATGAGAGAAATAAGTACATGTATTTAGTCCATTATCGGGTTCTGCTGGTCTTTCACACGTGGGTCTTCCCTTCCTCTGTGATGCTGCATCAGCAGCACTTCAACTCTGTCCCCTCTCTCTTTCTACCTCTTTCTCTGGGTTTCTCTACCCCTCCCTTCTCTTCTATCCTTTTCCTCACACATACGCTTCCACACTGGGGAAGCCTGGATCAGTGGAAGCCCTGATCAGTGTTGTCGGAGTCCCTGGTCTGCTGGGAGCTCAGCCTCGAGGGTCGGAACCAGGCTAGACCCTGTCCTGCCTAGCTCAGCAAATTCTGAGGATCTCTGCAATATCATGATATGATGAAGCTCTGATTGCTGGAAGCAGCACTGGAGGAGGATTTCCTACAGCCTGTGGATATTATGCCAATAGTATTGAAGACAGAGATTCCCCCACTTTATGAACACAGGGGGTATAATGGCATTTAAAACTATTTGTTGATGCATTTGAGGAAGTTATAAACTAAGCAACAAATTTTTAATTTTTTTTTTATTTTTTATCAATTTTATCCTCAACTTCCTGTCAGAACATTGCTGGAGGACTGGATCTGAAAGCATGCAGAAAACTGCTTTGGAAAAAGCAAAATTGCTACAATTATAATTAAAAAAGTGAATTCAATTTTTTCAGTATGTGCAAAGGACGGAAAATGTGCCATCTAAATGGTGCACGGTGCTTTTGGGAACAGAGTTTTTTGCAGCCATTAACAGGACGACGGCCTAATTGATTAATTTACCCAGACTGAGAGACCATTGACTTGTTTGCTTAAGCCCCATTACCATGGATCCCCGAGGGGGCCACGATCTGAAGGGTCAGGGGTTAGGTTTTGGCTTCCAAACCACCGGAGCTCCAACCAGTTCCGTGATCACAGCCGTTCAGCAGCAGGACTACTCAGCCAGCGTTTGGCTTCGCAGGCGGGATAAACTGGAACATGTAAGTCGTGAGTACTGGAGCTGATCACTGAGAAAAAAGACAGGGCTGAAAGGCTGAGACAAGGGCACAGCTAAATGCTGTGATTATAGGACTTGTGAAAATGTGATTACTGAGCCAAAGTTTTCTATATCCTTACAAAATTCTTTAAAAAAAGTTGTTGGACAATTACTCTGCAATATATGATATGTCAATACTCATTGTGCACAGCCAGCAAGACATTTATCCCTGATCAGTTTTATCATCACTTTCAGACTATTAAAGGAACTTGGATAAAATGGGTATTTTGGTATAGAAAATTTTGGCTTTATGTGTTTAAAAATGGGACCACCAGGGTGTTGGTGCAAAAATGAAGGCATCTGAGAGGAAAATGATTCCGGTGGCTGCACAGTTTGGTGGCATGGTCTTAGCTGAAGTGGCATGAGATTTTTTTTTTTTTGTTAAAAAAAAAAAAGCAGCCTTCATGCAGTGTTCAGCTAGTTACAATTTTACTAGGTACCACTGGCCAAAAGCAGCTTGAAATGCAATGTTGGCAGTGTGTGTATTTGGACTGTTTTGCGGATATATAATGCAGAGGTTCAGAGCCTTGTGAATTGGAACAGTTTCATCAGGTCATTCAGTGAAAAAAATTGCATCAGCTGTTTTAATTAATGCTGTAAGTCATTTTTCAAGCAAATAAGGTAAAATAATTGTTGTCTCCTTTGCAGCTCAAAGTTATTATTACTCTGCATTGGGCATGTTGAGTTCAAGGCCATTTGTAGGGTGAAACAACTGGATTTATCATGCTTTGGGAAGTTGTTTTTTCCAGTCTTTAATTGTTCTAACTTCTGACGAACATAGAGGCCAAACCATTGTTTCAAACAATCACACTCACTAATAGCATTAGTCATAGAATTTGTCTGAATATGAATTATATGCAATATATAAACATACAAACATATAAACATAAACATTCATATACCTACAGTATACACGTCTACAGTACATTTTGCATTCAGTGGGAAATCTAGTGTGGAGGACGAAGCTGCTTATCACTGTTTCTTCAATACTTGGTGCTTTGTTCTTTATTAGACAGACAGACGTGAGGTCCTCTGAGACTGCTTTCAGGTAAACAGTATCAACATTCCGCAGGGGGCTTCTAGATGTGGAGATTTAGCACCAAAGAAAGAAGTGGAGTGTGTGCATTGAATATGATACTGGAGGAGGGAAACAGCGCCACGTCCAGAGGCTTTCTATGTCTATCTGCATAACCAACTATAGTAGGATGATGAAGCAGCCTGTCCCCCTTCTGCAGATCCATTTATGCGAACGTATGAACACAGTTTTAATGGTAATTACTAACAGAGTTTGTTTTTTTGTTTTGATTTATAAATACTTCAGACCACACATCGAGTTAAATAATTTTTCAGAAAAGCCTGCAGCAATTCATAACTTAAAAAATTAATTTTAACTGTTTAATTGAAGACTAATCGAACCCAAGACACACCCACTCATTCACCTCATGCATTATTCCACATGAATTATAATAGAGAAGTGCAAGTCGTACTATCTATACATTTATTTTTTAAATTACTGCCATTAAGTCTGTTTTTAATCACATAATCATGATGATGTTATGAAGCTGCCAACATATTATGATCATATTATACTGGCAGCCTCCAAAGATTAGATTGCCCATTCAAGCCATGAAAAATCTCAGCATTATTTTTCCTTAACTGATGCAGTTTGGACATACATTTACTGAGGAAGCAACAGTTAATTTGCTGACAGGGATGATAAATGAGGAGCAAGTAGGGGGAGAGTAAATGTAAAAAGGTTGGATACAGAGTCCTTATAAAGTACTACATACTGTCAAAGCAATGCCACATTGCAAATTTTAGAACATGACAAACTTCAGGTTAACTTTTATTCAGCATCAAACCATGAGTCTCAAAACATTTTGGCGATTTTCATGTTTTCATCTTGAGTGCCTCTGTAGCCTTCTATTAATATTTTACATATTTGATATGAACAACAAGTGTGAATTTTACAACTGTCTAATTTCTTGCCAAAAGATAAGACCAACTTTACACATTTATGAGAGCCACAACTGTTCATGGGTGTCTGTTAATCTGAGCTCTGCTGGAGGATTTTTCTTACTGAATGAGAGTTTCCTCTCTCATGCTTCCTCAAAGAGACTCAGTGGGCACCTTTCCATCCAAATGTAATCCTGTAAGAATAACTGCCTGATAGGAGAGTTACTGTAGTCAAACAAATCAGAGAAATGTTTAAGCAAAGGGACAAATGAGCTGTTGGGGTCATTTGTTTGTCAGTCAGTGTCAGTATCTCTTGTCTTTTCAGTGTGTAACACACCATCAGAACTGTTGGGCCCCATTAATGTTTTTTTTCCAGACATGTAGAATCTATTTTTTTAATAATAAAACTGCACGATGAGCTGACTTTATGTACAGTATATCATTATAAAACATTCATGCAAATTTCTGCCTGCACTGTTCTCAGTTCTCAGAAGGGGCATTTTCAAAAGAGACAATAGTCATGCAGTTCCCCTAAAGACAAACATAACATAACCCTCTGAGATGTAAAGTGTGGTTGTCTTGCTGAAAGACCCAGCCTCTTTTCATCTTCAGCAGCTGCCAGCTGTAATGGGAAATTTTACGGTGGGGGGGCTTTGGCTGGGGCCACCCTCTGGGTGGATGCATATCCATCTCTTTGGGTGGCGGCTGGGGTCTGGACCTTTGGGCAGCTGCTGGTGGCCCGGGTCTCGGGCCATGCTGGCTTCCTCCAGCCCTTGCAGAGACGGGGTTGTATCTGCATTACTCACCATAGAGCACCTTTTATTTGCATATTGACAGTGTGATTGTGCTTCCCACTGGGTGTGTACTAATAACCACTTCTGGCTAGATTTTGCCTCTTTTCTGCGCAGTTTTGTGTGTGTATATATGATCTTATTACACTCCAGTAGCTGTCTTTAGTGAAGTTGTTTTCAGCTAGGTTGTCACCTGCAGGTCCTCCTGTGGAGGATTACTAGCTTTGTTTTCCAGCAAAGACCGTGGAATTTTTCTTGTTGACGGGTTTCTGTGCAGATGCATCAGTTGGCTGTGTTTGTGTATCCATGTTTTTTCTCTTTCTTCTCCTCACTGTTTTTTTTTTCTGTTCTACTCCTTATTGTCTTTCTCAACTTTGTCTTCCCTCTTGTCAGGCCCCACAATATTACAGTATGCAAAATGCAGTTATAAACAAGCATTCAATTAAATAAAATGAAATAAAAAGAATTAATTCAGATTATCAAAAGGAGCCCTTATGTTTATAAAACTCCCCTTGCCAAAGCAAATCTTTGCCAACCTTTTTTGTTTTTCCTACCTCCACCGGCTTTACAGTGTTTTCCTTTTAATGAGATCAACTATGATGCATTATGCCATCAATAGTTTAAGCTTAACTCTTTGCTCTATCATTAAAGCATAGTAGTGGTGGAATGACATCTCTCACTAGCGTGAGTGCCCATTAGTGTGAGATCCACTGCTGGTAACAGTACCTGCAGTACAGTACCATTACCGCAAGCATAATGGCAAAATGGATACTCTGTTAGATTATTGTTCTGTCTTTGCTTCACAAATGATTCATATTTCCCAGGCTTGGTTTCAGATGCACACAGGACTCATGTAAATAAATTACCATTTCAAATTTCTATGGCAGCAGTAACTGGATCCAGTGTGTTCACTATGATGGTCTTAAAGAAGATGAATCAGCAGCTGACAGGCAGCCTGGGAGGCTTACTCTGCATCAAAGACAGTGAAAATCTCCCAGAGGAATTTTAAGGATTGGCAGCTTGAAATATAGCAGCTCCCCAACGCTGATTGCATTTTCAATTTCATGACAACAGTGCTGATGCATAACCCAAGTCAGTCGTAATATTGGTCAAGCTATATTGGGCCCTTAAGGAGTTCTGCGTGAAAACTAATTCAAGATTTTTTTTTTCTGAATAATTTAGTAAACTCTGCCATTTATTTTATCTGTGCTGTAGGGCACAATACTGTCAGGAAAAATAAACAATAAAAGCAAACCTAAACTAGATTTATTTATAGCTACAGATGAGGCATGCATTTACATCCTTTTTATGGGCTTTATCTTCTGGAATTGATTGTTTACTACAAAACTGGATGCAGCAGAAGACTTGCAGCAACAGTGAAGGAAATTTTGGCTCAAAATTTCAGGCTTCTTTGTCAGTATAATGAAATCACTGTCATGTGGTGTGGAATGGAGGACCCAAATGCAGGAGGCAGGCACAGGCAGGCTTAGGAACAGAGGTTTAATTTGGAACTTAGTCAGGGAACAGGAAGAAAATGGTCAGAATACCGAAGGGGAAAACTTTACAAATTAAAACAGGATACGAGACGGGCCTGAGACTAGACAAAACCAACACAAAACCCACAAATCATGTCAGGTGCAGGGCAAAAATCCAGGAATTCCTCTCTAAAGGTGCCCCAGTTGCTTGCTAAATCAACCTGTCATCATTTCAGTGGGTGGTGGGATGCCCATAGCCATGATGCCTCCTGTCAGGTTTTCTCCCCATTTCTTTCTCTTCATTGGCTTTGTTTCTGTTAAAGAGCGCATTGCTGTACCACACCCCTAAAAACAGGGTCCAGGTACTTCTGACGGGATGTTTTGAGTAAAAGACCATAACAGAGACATTTAGTCTTATCTGTCCAGGCAACATTGCTCCAGAAATCTGCAACTTGGCAAACTTAAGATGTACCATCATGCACTTTTCAGAAAGACAAAACTCCTGGCAACTCTTGCAGACAAGTCATAGTTATCAAATCTTTGTCAAATTGTACTGTTGTGAAATAAAATATTCAACATGCAAGAACCACCAGCAGAGTCTAAGTTACAGCTTTGATTTTTTCAATTTCTTTGAGCATTTGAGTCTGAATTTGTGGTGAACTTGCTGGGACATCCACTGAGACTTCTTGAATATTTTCTACCTTTGAATAATTCGTAGATACTGTGGAATGATGGAATCAAATTTATTTGGAAATGGTCGTTTAACCTTTAACGGACTCACTTGCAGCAACAATTACTTTGAGATAATGGTTTTGTCTGTCATTCTTGGCATTGTGTTGACACATGAATCCTCCAGGAAGCTCTAAAACTGGTCAAATCTCTGCTTTTATAGAGGTGCTCACACATTAAGTGCATTCGATTAGCAACATCTGTCTACATATAGCATTCAGGGCATTTTTCAAGTATTGTTTGATAAATAGTTACAGTGTAATATGTCATGATGCTGCTTGTCGCAGCCCTTTTTCACATCCAGGAGGATGTTTTTATTCCAACTTTTTATAAGTGAATGCGATACACCTACAGTGATGATACTTTTTACAAACTGCATAACTTTCAAACTCCATCATAATCAAGACCTGAATAATGACATTAATGAATATATGTTTACAATCGACACTGAACGTTTACCCCCTCAAATGATTATGTTGTGTCTGAATGGCTTCACAAGAACATATGTTCCCACCATTAAAAGACAGAATCCGGAGTTTCGCCTCTGAAAATAAACGCTAGACTTGTGCGAGTAAAATCCGTCTCAACCCGCACCTTTGGGTCTCTACTCTCGTGTGGCAGTGCCTTTGTTTGAAACTCCCTCTCCCCCTGTCTGTATTTCACTTTTTCCCTTTCTTTTGGTGTGTTCTGGGCAGAGATTTGCATATTAACACCAGCCAAAGACAGAGCTAAAGGCATGGCACTGTGTGGGGATAAACTCGTCGACTGGAGCAGTAACTTGAATTCTTGAAAAAAACAACAACAAAAACAAACAACAACAACAAAAAAAACAGCTGATGCAGCGAAGAAAAGGAAATAGGCCTACTCTGCTGTGAAAAGAGCTTTAGATAGTGCATACTTGAAAACCAGGGTCAATATTGGTTTGGCTTTCACCTGCTCTGAACTTTGAAGGAGAAGCTTGAAGTGCAAGAGGCTGAAGAGCGATGCGACCATGAGCCTGAGAGGATGGACTCAGTTTGAATAGTGTTTACAAACAAAAACAGGGGCAAACTCTGGATTCTACCTTTCAGCTTGTAATTGAGCTGTCTCCAATATTCCATCAGAGGTGGACATCCCTGGTGCAAAGAGTAAAAATCCTCTGGCAGTTGTTCCAACCAATCACTAAACCAGCTGAATTTAATGAACACAGCTCCTCTTCCAGGTAGATGAGCTCGTTAGTGAAAACACCTGCTCCAAATGTACAGGCAGAGCCTAAAACATGGCAGGAGTTTTACTTTATGGTACCTACCCACTTCCGAAGGGCTTTAGGATGGAGGAACAAGAAACTTGTTGGTGTTTCTGTCTTTTTTTTTAACCTTTCCTGCAGACTGAACAAAAATCTGTAAAGTTCATCTTCATTAAGACCTCTGACTTTGTCCCCTCTTTTAAAGCAGTGCAGAGCCAGCTTCTTTAGTTAAGAATGGGCATGTTGTCAGATTTATGAAGTGTTCTCATCTTGGTGCAGCAGGAGAAACGACTCACCTTGAGCTTTGTGCTGTCTCCCAACAGTTCGATTCAGACATACTTTCCTTTTAGCCTTGTCAGGTGGCTTTGATCTTCCAGCTGTTTTTCTCCCCGTCAAGCAGACACATTATGCTCTACAGTCTGGTTAATTAAAGCTGTTACTCTTTTCTAAAAAGAAGTGCTTTCTTTTGTGAAGTAATGGAAGACAGCCAGAGAGGCGAGGCCAGTAAAATAAAGAAGTGCCGAGGCTGCACAGACCAACAGACAAGGTTTCACATTTTAGGATAAACCCATGTGGCAGAAATAAGGAAACAGAGGCAGAGGTATTTATTTCTGAGATTGATAGTAGATACAATCACACTATACAATGAGGAAAAGAAAAAAAAAAATCTAGATAGATATATGTAGTTGCCTTTGGCCAAAAGCTTTACTGCCATCCATCGACTCATCATTGTGTTTGGTACAGGATTCCAATTAAATTGATGCTTGGGGTGTTTGGCTCTCTGTTCAACAGCTTGGCACAAGTTCATCCTCACTTCACTTACTGCAGCTTTTTGTGAAGGGTAATTAAAGTTTTCCTCCTGTCTTCTATATGTTGTTGAAGAAACGTCGACTTGATAATTCACTCATTGTCCATCACACTGGCATCAAAACAATGTGATGATTGAGAGCAGTACTTGAGTACATGCCGATAGGTTCCAGAAGAAAATAGCATTAAAAGACTAACTTAGGTCTCTTGACAGATGGTTTACACATAGTGAAACTACAGTAACTTTCACCACCATTAATGACATTTTAGGCAATGTAGTCTACACATTTCTGTGCTCATTTTAGTTGAATTCAGATTAGAACTTGCCAGTGTTTTGTTTTATCCGTACAGTTAATGAAATATCAGTGTAGCCAAACCTGCTTATTATTCATTGGGCTCAGAGACTTAAGGTCTTAAGGTCCCAACAATCATCACTGAGATAATTTGGTTTTTAAATTGCAGAAACAACAGGGGGAGCTGTTGCATAATGTGGGAACATGTAAACACAGGAGCTCTTTAAGTTACCACCATAATGAGCAGCACTAGTTTTCAGTGTTTAATTAAAAGTTCTTTTTAGCCTTTGAAAGTTGGAAGCATGCTGGAGCTCTAAAGCTCTGAATCTCCTTTGTACAGTTTACTTTAATTGGCTTTTTATTGAATCTTTTTTTTTTTTGATAGGTTAATTTCCTGTGTGGTACTTTATACTAAAACCTCTAAACTCATTCTCCTCACACACATGAACACACACAACCACATACTGACAGATTATTGGGGAAACCCAACTGGAAGCTACACTGATGCTTTTCCATTAGGCAAACTAATTGGACAACTCACTGAAACTCATTAGGCTCCATTTCTGTGCACATAAAAGCAAATTATTTTGTCTTAAAGTTTATGATCATGGAGTATTCTCTGATTAACCTGTTTTCTTCAAAGATCGGAAGAATTTCTACAAACTTGAAACCTGTGATATTTCTTTTAAATCTTTACTAAAGAGACTATTGGACTGTTCTGTACTGAGCTCTTATCTTGATTTAAAAGGAGGAAATTGTAAAGCTCATAAAAATTGGATGCTAGATATTATTTGAGTTTGTTTATGTCGCGCAAAATCTCCATTAATGCTAGTAGAGATTATTTCATAATGTGTTCCTTTACGTTAGGGATAGGTGATACCAAAATTTTTCCTGTTGATATGATACCAGCAGTTTATGGTACTTTTTTTTTTTATCAATACTGATATCGATACCGATAATTTTTAGCCTGTAAAAAAAAAAATCACACCTTGGATGCAAGGGCCTTATTAAATATAAGTAAAGCTTGAGAACAGATGTACTGGAAAGAAATGCTTTTAAAGCAACAAATTATATGAATGCGTAAATTAAACAAAAATAAGATTAAAAACTTCTAGCAATTATCTTTTTTTTTTTTTTTTTTTTTTTTTACTTGTCCTGTCCAGCATCGAAGCAAGCAGAATGGAAATCTGATTGCTTTATTTTGTTGAACAGTTTTGCTTTACCAAGCGGAGCTTTATGAACATAAGGCTCCACTTGATATCATGTTTATTCATTTTATTTCTTTATTTAAACATTTGTCTATTACACCATTCCATTTCATACTGCTGGGCCTGACAAGGGAGAAATGAAAGTTAACAGAGGTAATGATAGAAAGTGAAACAGAGAGAGAGGAGTAAGGAAGAGGAAGAGAGAGAGGAGAGAAAACATGAATCCACTTACACAGTTCACTGGTACATCTGTACAGCGATCCCTAAACAACCAAGGTCTCTGTTGGAAAACAAAACAAGCAATCCCCTACAGGAGGACCTGCAGGTGGCTTAAATATCCTCAGATCATACAAACACACGCAGAACTACGCAGAGAAGAGGTACAACCTAGTCATCGCAATGGGAAGTAGTGTCACAGTGTCAACATGCATAATAAAGGGTGCTCCGTGGTGATACAGTCATGCAGATGCAGCCTCGTCTCTGCAAGGAGGCGGAAGCCCGCAAGGCTCACGACCCCGGCCCCCAGCAGCCACCCAGAGGCCCAGATCCCAGCTAACCCCCCCCCAAAGAGCGGACATGCATCCCCCGAAGGGCGGCAAAAGGCGGCCCCAGCCGGAGCCCCCTGCAGTCTGGAGGCCCAGGCCCCAGCGGACCAAGACCAGCAGCTGCCGACCCCACCGGGCGCCGGGCGTCCCCCGGAGCGGAGACAGCGCCGGGCCCAGGGCCCAAGCGCCCAGGAGCAGCCACCCCCCCCGGACCCGGGCGGCCCAACTGAAACCCAGGAGGACCGGACCCCCCAGACGACGCCCCCCAGGGCAGGCCAGCCCCCACCCCAACGTCCCTGCCCCACACACCTGACACCAGGGCGCCACCACCTCTACCACCCCCTATCCCCCACCACGCTCACACACACACCTCCCCACCCACCTACCCCAACACTAGGGCTAAAGATATACCGTCACCGCATCCACATCGAGACACGGACACCCAAGACATCAACACCGCAAGAGCAACCACACACAAGATACAGATCCCCCCTGCGCCCGCCCCGCATACAAAGCCCCAGAAGCCACAAACAAAACCGCACCCCCACCAAAGCGCCCGGCCCCCAACCAACCCGCAGCCACATCGCACCACACCGACACCGAGATGCCCGGCACGAATACCGAGATACGAACCTCCGCCCACACCGCCCAGCCCTACCCAACACCTCCATGTATCCCCCCCACACACACATACACCCACCCACTCCGCTCTCCGACCTTACATACCCACACTCACTCCTCCCTCCACCCCCAACACTCTCCTCCCTCTACCGTCCACACCCACCCCCACCTCCTCATACCCTCTAACACACACATCACTCCCCCCCATAACTCACCAACCCCTCCCCTACCCCCCCCACACATACGCCCCCACCTCCCTATACCCCCAATGCCCCATACAGTCCCCCCCTTACAAGTCCAGCCCGCCCATCCCTCTGACCTATCACACTCCCGCCCTTCCTTCCTTCAGCCCCTCATGACCATCCCTACCAGACACTCACGAGCATGCCCCCAGCCGTGAGCTCCAAGCCCCCAACACGTTCCCCCCCCCACCACCCCCCCCATCCCCCACCCCCGACGCAGCAGGCCAGGCATCCCCCAGGCCAGCAGATCCCCCGCAATGCAGCCAGCCTTAACCACTGCGCGTGAAGCAGCCACTGTCCCCCCTCCCCCCAGTAGCGCCCGGGAGACCGGGATGAAAGGACCCTGTCCCCCCCCCCCCCCCCGCTCATGACTGTGTGTGAAGATGTGTGTTGTTTGCAGTTAAAACTGAGGGGCAGTGCCAAGTCATGCCGGGAGTGGGGTCGCGTAGGGGGCATGACCCCCCAACCGGCCCCTCCCCTCCTTCCAAACACTATATGGCCCGCCCCTCAGAAGTGGTTGTGAGCTGTTGTTATTTTATGTGTTTAGGTGTCTAAGTGTGGTTAAAACTGGGGAGCAGGCTGTCTCTAGACGTGGCAAGCAAAGGCACTTTGGTGCCCTCCCTCACCACGCCCGCTTGACACGCACCCTCCCCAAAACCCTACGTGTGTGTGTGTGAGGTAGAGCAGGGGGGAGAGGTCTTGGGAAAGGAGACCAGGGGGGTATGAATCCCCCCTGGAAGAAGAGCCGACCGGCATTAGGTACCCCTGCCTCCCGGGACCCCCCCAGGGCAGAAGGGGCAGGCATGGCCGCCCCCACGGCCCGGCGACCGGCGTTCACCACAGAGTGGCTAGCCTCGACCCCTGAGGGCGCTCGACCACCCCAGGCCCGGGAGGGGGAAAGGGACAGAGCGGAAAGGGTCGGCGGAGGGGCCAGAGTCACCGGCCCAACATCCCCAGGCCTCGCAAACCCCCCAAGGGCACCAGAGCTGCAATTTTTTTTTTTTTTTTTCCCCTCCCCTTTCCTCCCCCACTCTATTGTATCACCCCTAAACCCTACTTCAAACAACCAACGACTTTACCCCCGTCAACACTCCCCCATCCCATCCTCCTCCCACCCCTCCTTATAGCCAGTTAGTCCCCGCACATCCGCCCCCCCAGTGTCCATGCCCCCCTCCAAACCCAACCTCACTTCTAGCAATTATCAAATGACCCAAGTACAGGTTAAGATTATTGAAATTTACTGAGTGGAAAATGTTCAAATATAAAATGTAGTAGTAATATTATAAATTTACCAAAATATAATGTGCGATTACCTGCATTAAACCACTGAAAAATACCAAAACATCATCATCACTAACAGTAGCAGCGTCATCATGACATCTGATAGGCTACCACCATTATGTGACACAGAAGCTAGAATCTGGCTGCTTTCACATTATTTCATTGACTAGAACTCTTAGAAGTGAAAACAAATTGCATGTTTTGTATCTGTCCAGTGGTATCACGATACTCAAAAAGTATTGATTCTGATACTTTGTCTGGCTGGTATCAAAGTATCGACTCCAGGGTATCGATATACCCATCCCTACTTTACATCTTTATCATTGAGTGTCTGTTTTATTTGGGAGAAATCTCTGATATCCTTCTGAATCAGTGGGATATGGGGACAGGGAGACAGAAAAGGACAACAAGAGACAGATATAGGTAGAAACAAACAATAAACACTGGTTGATCTAGCCAGTGGCAGCCAATCAAAAACATGCAGCCCTGAATACAGTACCTGATGAAAAGTACAATAGGGCGCTGTAGTTATGAGAGAGACACATACACTAAATGACATGCAATAATATTGAAATAGCTGGAGATGGAGCTAGGTGAGGAGCTCAGTAGATCAGTCACCACTGCAACTTTAGAGCAAATCTAGCTCTTCTGGGGCAGCCATTTCATTATACTTGGATCCAGGTATGAGCAGCATCAGTGTCACAACAGCTGGTGTGATGCAAAGTGGATGCACAATTAGGATTAGAGGTCCCCCTGCAGCCATAAGACAGTAAGAGCAATCTGAGCCAACTTTAACTATAAGTTTAATGACTAGAAAGAATGCTTTTAGCCTGAAGAGGGTGAGGACCTTCTGAACTAAATGGGAAGGAGGGATGGGGGCAAAGACAGGAGGCGGGCTCCAAAAATGTGCTATAATAGTATTTGTTGCACTCCTGCTTGTGATGTGTTGTATTGTGGCTGACTCTGCTAGAAAAGACCTTAGGATGAAAATTAGCTCTGGCTTAATCTTGCACATTTTACTCATACAGTGAACAGGAACTATATATATATATATATATATATATATATATATCAAATCCATTAATGAATAAATCAGTAAAAAAAAAAATAGAAATCACTGAACTGGCATTTTAATTTAAAAAAAGGTTTCTTCCTTTTCTTGGTAACTCCTCACCGCTTAAATCTGTATTTCTTCTTGGTTTATCAATCCTCGGGCAGAAATGCAAAATTTTGATATTCTTATTAGAAAATCCAGTACCGTATGCACAAGATGCACAGAGCAGAAACTTGACAAAGTCTTATGCAGTTTTGCAGCATGTGCATCTGTCCCATCTCTGCAATTAAAGTCTATATTTCATTTACAGCCCCTGAGATCCTGCAGTAAAGTGATTGTAAAGCCACCAGCATGTTCCCTAACACAGATCACCATCTGGTGTTGGTACCAAGACATGAAATCGTGTCCAAAAGCTGGCTTCGCTTATTGTGCAACTCTTTTCCAAGCTGTCACACTCTGACAGTAAATCTCATGAAATCTATGTAATTGCTAACCCCCCCCCCCCCCCCCCCCCCCCCCCCCCCCACACACACACACACACACACAAATACACACACACACACACACACACACACACACTGTGCACGCACACACGCACACACAAATACCTACTGCAGCATATGTTTACTGTAGAAGGTGCCATTAATCACCACATTATTTAGGAAAAAAGCTATCAATATATCTCAGTGAAAGCTAATATTTCTTGATTAGTGAACCAATTTTCACTTTTTTTCTGGCTTTCCCAAATAGTTAGCCAACAAAAATGATAACAGCCAAATATTGTAGTCATATCATATGCTTTCTTTTTAGAGAGGTTAAAATTCTTACACAACTGCAATCCAAACCCTCAAGATTTTAAAGGCACTGTATTCATTGTTTGAAATAGAAACCATGGTGTGTTCAGTCTATAAATAAAAAACAAGCTATTCAGTATAACTAAGATATTTGTATGACCTTAAACTAAATTTGTAAGTGTTGAAGGACAGAAGAGATTTGTTTGACTATAGAATATATCATCATCAACACACCATGAAATTTAATGATGTGAATTTGGTTGCAATAAAAGAGAGTGGAAAAGACCGCAAAACACACACACACAAACACATCGACTACACACTTTGGCTTCCAGCAGTTCAACCTGACAGTGACCACTGAGAGGTACCTTGACCTTTCCAAAAAAAGTGCAGCATCTAATGGCACCAGACTGCCTGCATGAAGACGCTGCGAAAAGGAAATCTGGAGCAGACACCTAAAGACTGACTGTGAAATGACCTGAGCAGCACACCTGCCTGTCAATATGAGACAGGGTCACACAAAGCCTTTGTCTGGGCAGTGCAAAGTCAGCTATAAAATCACAGTTCTGCAATGAAGTACAAAACAAAAATACATCCACATACACAGAGGGATAGCAGAGATGGATGTTGATAGTATCCCAAAAATAATCATGGCAGCCAAATCAGTTATTTTATGAAAAGAACCTCTAAAACCCTGAGACTTTCGGAGGGCATTTCATGAGTCATGAGAGTGAAATTGTTATTTCAACATGTAGTGTGGCTGTAAAATATTCATCTTGTGCTCGTTGTGCTGTGGTGACCCAGTATCCCTGTAGGAATGACAGCTCCTGTGATGTGGCACTGTGCAAAAGACATGGAGTTCGGAGTTGTGGCAGGTTGAAATGCTGTTGTGCCAGTCAAATGCTCAGCCAATTAATCAGCCACAGGCCCCGAGTGATAAAGTGAAGGTACGCACAGTATATGATTCAAACGATAAACAAATCAGGCTAATGTTTTCAGCCTCTGAGATTTGTGTAAGACATTTCTGTTTGTGACAGGAACTCAAGAGCTACTGAATGAACGAGAATGGTTTGGTGCATTGAGAACTACTACGTTTTTTCATTTGTGTATTTATCTATTCTTTGGTTTATTTATGACAACTCCTCATTCATTTGTGAATAAACTGTATGAATAGCTGTTTGGAGCTGCTTTTATCTCTGCTGATGTTAACAGGAAATCCTAAAAACAATACTAAACAGTTATTGTATTGTTACTGAGTTTGCAACAGACATCACAAATGGCAACAAAGAGAAAGTTTAATTGTGCTTTTTTTCTGCCAGGTTATAATACAACAATGGATTCAACCTTAAACATTTAGGAAACCCTGTAAATGTGACATTTAGCACCACTGATGGTCTGCAGAGGGGTCTTAGTTTATCCCGGATCATGTTATGCACCATAAGTGTATCTGCAAGTATGTAAAAAAAGAGACAATTTCACTTTATTAGTTACAGATTCAGTTGATTATTAACACAAATAGCGAATTAGTCAATCACATGGCAGCAACTTGATGCATTTAGGCAAGTAGACAGGGTCAAGATGCCTTGCAGACGTTTAAACTGAGCATCAGAATGGGAAAGAAAGAGGATCTGAGTATTTCATTAACTTCTGATTTACTGGGATGAAAGGGAGAAATACACAGGGAGCGGCAGATGTCAGAGATCAGAAGAGAATGGAAAGACTGGTTGGAGATGATAGAAAGGCAACAGTAACTCAAATAACACTTGTTAAAAACCTAGTCATGCAGAATACTGTCTCTAAAACACAACACATCAAATCTTGAAGCAGATGGGCTACAGTAGTAGAAGACCACACCAGGTGCCACTTCTGTCAGCTAATTATAGGAAACTGAGGCTGCAGTTCACATAGACTCATCATAATTGGACAATAGAAGTTTGGAAGGATGTTACCTGGTCTGATCAGTCTCCATTCCAGCTGCAACTTTCAGAGGGTCAGAATTAAACAAAAACAACATTAAAGCATGGATCCATCCTACCTCGTATCAGTGGTTTAGACAGGTGGTGGTGCAATGGTGTGAGGGATAGTTTCTTGGCAGACGTTGGGCCTCTTAGCACCAATTGGGGTTAAGTTAAAGGCCACAGCATACCTACAGCATGTTGCTGCTGACCATGTCCTTTTTTGACTGGTGTCCCATCTTCTAATGGCTACTTCCAGCTGGATAATGCATCATCTCTGAAAGCTGAAATCATCCCAAACTAGTCTCTTAAACATGACAATGATTTCATTGTACTGCTAGTCACCAGATCCCAATCAAATAGGGCAATTCCGGGATGTTCTGGAACGGGAGAGTCTCATCATGGATGTGCAGCCAACAAATCTACAGTAACTGTGTGGTGCTATCATGTCAATAAGAACAAAAACATTTGCAGGATGCTTCCAACTCCCAGTTGAATATGCGTCACAAAGAATTAAGACAGTTCTAAAGGCAAAAGGGGGTTCAACCTGGTTCTAGCAAGGTGTACTTAATAAACCTTCTAAACCTTTTCTTTATTATTCCACGCTTTTTTTTTTTTCTTTTTGTTGCTGGTGAGTGTAAGTTATACTGAACTTATCAAGTGTTTCTACATGCTGATAATGCTAATAAAACAGCTATACTATAACACAGATGAGCAGCTCCACAAATTGGAAAGTAAAACCATCTTAAATGTCAACTAAAAAGTAAGCCTTCCAGTCTTGCAAGTGATTTATGAATCTTGTCTGGACACATTAATGATGTTTGTTTATGGGTTTTTATAGCCAAAGCAGTAAAGATGTTCTAGGCTACAGGATTGTGAGCTGTTTTGGGGGCATAAAGGCAATGCATTTGTAAGGGCTTTAACAAGTCATTTTATTGTTCCCCACTCCTATCTGCTGATCTGCTCTCAGTAATGGCTTCATAATGCTTCTGCAAGCTTGGCTCATCTGCTGTGAGTGACTTTGTCATGTTTGCAGCAGATTTAATTATTCCTATAAGTGATGGTTGCTGCAATATAAACTCCTGAAAAGTATCCATGTGCAAACTTGTAGCTGTTGCAGAGTGCAGTTATACTTTCATACACCATGGCAAAGGTTTGCAACTTATTTCTGTATTTTAGTAATCACCTGCTACACTGTGATGATGTACTTGTGAAGTGCATGAGCACCCTCTGTTGACTAATCTGTGTCAGCACACAGCAGCAAAGCAGGCAGACTAAAATATTTACCGCTGATGGTCTACATCTGAACTGTAGCTGTGCTGCATGTCAATGAGTTTATTATTTCCATCACAAAGTGAGATGGGGAGTTTCCCTTTGAAGAATTATTTTGTGAGATCAGTTCTTAGATTTCTGTCTAAGAAACCACCTCAACTGCAGTTGTGTAACAGATGTATTGGCTGAAAACATTTTTTTATGGCTTTGTAAATGCTCTCTCCATCCTGTGCCTCTGTATTCGCCTCATTTATTGTATTTCTGTCTCTTAATGGAACAAATAGGTGCAAATCTGTGTGCTGTAATCACACAGGCAGTAATTAAGCATGAGTAAAAGCAGAGGAGCGTGTACAGAAAGGTGAGAGGAAACAAGCAGGACAGACAAATGGGTGGACAGTGAAAAGGAGGAGAGCCAAGCCATCTATTTATTCTCTGTTCCCTCCCCTTTCTGGGTCTATACGAGAGAAGACAGAAATGTGAGCTTGCTTTTAGAGGGAAGGAGTGGTGAGATAGGAGGAGGGAGGGATGGAGCAGGAGAGTTAGAAGGAGCTGGACGAACATTCGATATGGTGAAATGAGAAGAGAGGAAAATGAGACAGAGAAGAGAGGAAGGGCGTGAGAACAGGAAGAGAGAAAAGCAAGATGTTAGATTAGAAAAAGTGTGAGCATAGATAGATAGATAGATAGATAGATAGATAGATAGATAGATAGATAGATAGATAGATAGATAGATAGATAGATAGATAGATAGATAGATAGATAGATAGATAGATAGATAGATAGATAGATAGATAGATAGATAGATAGATAGATAGATAGATAGATAGATAGATAGATAGATGAGTGTTGCAGGATTTGTGGGTACTTGCTTTTTCATTCATATAGTTACAACAGAGTTTCAGGAGGAGCAGCACTTTCCCTCTGTGCCACACACACATACACACACTCTTCACACACATAAACGTGCATTTACACGCAGCAACACATTCATTTTTGCTGCGCTGAGGTACAGACTCCCTCCCCTGTGACTCCAGGGGAAGAGGGGCAGCAGCCGATTCACAGCTCACACACACAGACACATTCTTTCTGCTTCTAACATCACACACATCAAGAAAAGCCCATGCATTTGATAGAGAAGGAACAACGGAGGGATGCATCATGAAGGTGAGCTACATTTATCTATCTATCTATCTTGGGTGGAGAAAAACATGCTATTGAGTGCCTTTTTGAACTGTGTGTGTAGAGTGTGTGTGTGCTGGAGGTAATCTTTAACACAGTGTAGTGCTTGAGGACAGTTGTGCTGGGGGTGTTTGGGTGCATCATACTTTCTAGTGGTATTGTATGCGAAGTTGCTCAAAGAAATCTTATCATATTGTGCACACCAATAAATACAGTGAGTGCATGCCTCCATTATGTTGCAAATCAATACAGATGTGTTTAAAAGAGGATTAAAGGTTAATCTTTATTGATTTAAAAATATTTCATTCTCTATTTTGTTGTGGCTGCAGCGTACATACGGTAAAATTTCATTCAGCCAACGTCAAGGAAGCACTGTTAAGAGATCACAGCTCCTTCAGAACTTGAAGAACCTGTGAAGTGCAGCTCTGAACCTGTGAAGCGCATCACTGATGCGCTGCGAAGGCAGTGAGCAGAGGCTTTTTGTGACAATAGGAGGTAAAATGATATGAAGAGCTATTTTATTTATTTCCCTATCAATTTATTATGTTATTGCCCATCTCTCATCTGTGAGATTTTTTTTTTACAAGGCTTTGTGTGTGTATGAGGTTTTACTGTTTCAATTTGTTGTATACACACACTGTGTATGTTTGAAGGGTATAATCTGTGCAATAAATTCAGGTACACAGAAATTACAGACTGCTGATTAGGCTTTCTACAGATTACTTTTATATTTGTAATGGAAGACTCACATCTTTACATGAGTCAGAATCAGTAAAAGTATCGGATGTCAATGATTACATTAGCCTGAATTATTTAACTGAAACATCCTGTGTCAAACCCACCGAAGGTGGGGAGATACACTCACTGATGAGTTTCTTGGCACAATCATCATAGTCATAATTTCAAGGGAACAAATCCAAAAGTTTTGATTTTATACTGAGTACTGAGTAATATGAACTTGCAATAAAATAGTTCCCCAACCGATTCAGTGAGCAGTCTCTCCTTCAAGTTATTGTTTTAAGGATTAATCGAACAAAAGAATCGGGTGAAGAACTGTAATGTAATTTTTAAACCTGGAAAAATAATGTTAAAATATCATTTTTTAGGTGGAAATATGGCTAAATGACCATGATCAGAGTTCACTGAATCAAAATAAAGAAAATCACATTTCTGTAGTGAAAGTAGGAGCGTTTCCACACATAAAACAAACTCAGTGTATTTGACTAAATAGATGTTTAGCGTTAAGAAAACCACTTATTGCTGCGGCTAATCATTAAGTCATGTCTAGTGCCCACTGTACATACAAGCTTGTGGCGACAGCTTTTTGATCTGGGGGTTACGTCAGTCTGTTAGGTGAGTCAACCCACTCTGAATATTAGATGTGACCGGGGTTTTTTTTTTTTTTTTTACCAGGTTTATCACTAATGGCACAAGAATTTTCACAAGAAGATGACAACACCAAGATTCATGGAGTTCAAATTAAGATAAAGCGGTGTCAGGGATTATAATAATGGTGTCAGATTTTTTAATGCAAGACTATAGGGATTTTTTCAACCTTTCACCATGCAGGCATTATGCACATTTATTTCAGTTCTTTTAAAAATTTTGAACAAAAGTAATTTTACAATGTCTCTTTTTCTTTTTAGTGTTTTCTAACAATAATGCTGTGGTCCAAAAAATGAAGAAATCCCTTTTGATCTCTGATTTAAACACATGTACGTCTTTTGATGAGCAATCCTTTAACACAAAACAGCAATTCATAGATTTTAACCTATTTTTTAAAAAGATAAATGAGCAAATTCTCTTCCAAAAAAAATTGATGCAAAGGATTTTTTTAAAAGAATGTGATTGATTGTATTCATCCAGGTATAAAACTAACCAACAGTTTATCTCAACAATTCAGGATGCTTCATAGAAAGTATTAAGTAGGTATCCAGGTCTGTTAGCATAGACGGTAAAATAAGACAGTTCCCAAAAGACTTGAAACATCCCTGTTGCAGAGAACTGGAGCTCTAATCACAAAGCACACTTATATCATAACACAAATAAAAGAATGCTGTAGGAGGAGATCCAGACGAAGCTCACCTCGGACCAGCTCCCACTGGCTGTTTTCGAAAAAATCCCTCAGCAGTGCACAGTTCGTGTCTCAGACCCATGCAGCTATCAGACAGTGTTAAAGTATAATCTCATGCAGTCTGTGCAATCAGACAACCTTCAACAACTGTCAATTCAATTTAAGCGGTTCATAGCAAGATTTTCTTTTCCCATTACTCCTTGTTTCTGTCTGCCTTTGTCTCTTATGCTTC
Source organism: Atherinomorus stipes (assembly GCA_023101725.1). NCBI lineage: Eukaryota > Metazoa > Chordata > Actinopteri > Atheriniformes > Atherinidae > Atherinomorus > Atherinomorus stipes. Next base: position 54,224 of record JALJCO010010656.1, on the reverse strand, counting down.
TTTTCCATCTCTGTTTCTCCTCGTCTCCTCATCGGTCTTTCAGCATGGATGCACTGAGCACAGGCCTGACAAGTGAGCTGCTTGGCCAAGTCTGACCGGCAACATTTAGACTATCTGTGGGGAGTTAGGAAGAGGAAGAGGAGAGACAGTGGAGAGAGACCAAAATTTCAATGGGAATGATGATATGAAGTTCTAGCGCTGCATGAGAAGAGACAGTTGGTGTGAAAGATTATTTTAAAGAGATAGAGAAGAGGATTTTGTCATTCTTTTCACAGACCGCGTAAATTAGTTTGGTTTGCAGATATGCCGTTTTCTGCAAACACACAAGGACAAACAAGCACAGATCAAAAAGGCATCAGACGACTATTCAAAACGCCAGCAGATAGTAGAGCCCAAAACACCTGAAACTGTATCCATGGCAACCAAACTACTGGCTCCTGCAGAACACATCAGTCAGCACTATTTCTCTGTGTGATGAATCTCCAAAGACTGGTCACTCTGGACAGATCTCACTTCTCACTGAAGAAAAGTAACTACAGTATGTTTGCATTTAGGGTAAGTTTCTGTTCGCTTAACTTGAGGGTTAAAGCAGAGCATGATGACTTCAGAGGCTTCAGTGGTGTTGCATGTTACTGGTACTGTTAGCCTTCACAAATAGCCTTTTTTTGTCATATAATGGCAGCCCTCTGGATGTCATGTGAGTGCTGAGTGTGTCAGAAACTTGCTTTGCGTGCCTTAAATAATTACATAATTCTCGCAGGAAGAAAGTGGCTAAAAAGCTGTAAAAAAAAGAGCATGTATTATGCAGCAGATGCTTTTATAGATCAGCAGTTTGCGGCGTCTTCAGTGTCACTAGTGCTTCAAACTCTTATTAAGGTGATATTATAGCAAAGTGATGCAGAGAGAGGATTTTCAGCCATCCGTGTCTCTTATTGCAAAATGAGAGAAACTCCTTTTGTTTCTTGAAGATGCTTCACTGTTCATCTGGACGGCTTCAACTCAAACTTACAGAGGAAATGTTTGTGAGGTTTTCAGAGTCGCTAAAGTTGACTCACCTCACTCGCATGTGAGATGTAAGGATCATACAAGTTGAGGTGTGAATGGGTGTTGAGCTGTCAAAGCAGGAAAAGATCAATGATTCATAGAGGTAATAAAGAGTCCATTTTCAGTTTGTCGCACCGATAGAGAGAAGAAGCTAAAGCCTGTTTCACACGTCAGCAGCTTTCTGTCAACCTGGTGGCCAGTGAATGTGTTGGTGTCATGTGTTAATTACCTCTCTAGAGTGTTTCCATGACATTTTGCCACAACAATCTATGTCAGACACAAAAGTCACATATAGCTATGTATCATTTTTCAGCTGTTGCAGTGACAATAACAGACAGACATGAACAGCAGCAGTGGCTTAATTTGCTTAAGATCAACGGTTCAGAGAGAATGTTTATTAAATAAACAAACAAAAGCACTGTACACACTATTCTCCTTCATGGTTTTGCCTTTGATGATTTTCAACGTTTTGTAATTGTTCTTGCTCAGCATCTTCATCCCGTCTAATCATATCAGCAGATGAAATTGCTCCCATTGTGTGTCTTTGCTTGCTTCATGTGTTGTTATGAAAAAACTGTAATACTGAAGGGATTCAGAGAGTTTTGTGTGGTTATGCGACACGTAACAATGTGGAGTCACTATCCTCAGCTAAGGCAAACATGTTTCTCTTAAGCTGATGAAAAATTACACTGTTACTGTGGTGCGTTTAAGCTAGCCTTGTGAGACCATCCTGAACTCGCGAGCTTCAGGTTTTCACTCACAGATCAGTCTGGCTGCTTTCCATTAAAGAGAGTTTGGAGCAGTTCACCAAACGAACGTCCAGTCAGCGTTGGCTTTGAGGCAGGTTGAGGTGTGATGCAACGAGAAGCGACGGTTCAGGCTAAACAACATGGCGGCTTCAGCAGACAAAAATAGTGTCAGCGTGGCTATCGCTCAAGTTTTATCGAAATTACAGAGTTTTTCTTCACTGAAAGGAGAGAGGCACACTGCTCTGGAGGCTTTTCTCAAAGGAAAATTTGTTTTTGCTCATGTTTTCGTTGTTGCTTTGTTAGTAGGTCGTTTGCTTCGTTGATCTGATTGGTTGATTAGGCCCGTCTATCACCAACATAGGTGGTGATAGACAGATGCCTTATCCAATCAGCTAACCAGTTTTTTCGCCCCTTTCCAAAACTACTCTATTGGTCGGTTCCCAGATGGATATGCGGAGCAAATCCATCAGACGGAGTCAGGTTACGTTTAAACTTCTCTTAGTATAACACCGACTGTTCAATTTGTTCGGATATAAAAAAAAATTTATGTTTTCAGTGGCTTCTATCCTAGCTATATTCCACATAACCACTGTGTGCCTGGCACTTTAGTATAACTGTTATAGCTGTATGATGCTGTTGAGGGAAAAACTATGACTCTGTAAAGACGTTGACATTATATCACATTATGTACACGTGTACAACAACTTTTTCCATCACTTTCAAGGCATACATGTGTGATGGGTGAGGAAAATTAGTGCAAAAGGGACTAGATCAGTTTGTATTTCACATAAATCAGCATTGCTGCACTTTTCCTTCTATGTGCTACATTAAGATTGATTCCTACTGTATGTGTTGCAGATTATACGCTGCATGTGAGTTAAGTTAAAACAATTGGTTTGATTCTGCTTGCCATGAGGCAGCAGCCTTGACATTTTTTTTCTCTCTTCATGCACACACGCACACACAGAAACACTGATTCTGCACTTTGAGCAGACACATTATTCATCATCCTGTGCTAACAAGGGATTAACCAGGCAAAACAAATGATGCCTCTCAGAACATTACACGATCTTAACAGAGAAGGAACAGTCTGATTTATCAAAGCATTAATTATGAATGAGAGGAGAGGAGAGGAGAGGAGAGGAGAGGAGAGGAGAGGAGAGGAGAGGAGAGGAGAGGAGAGGAGAGGAGAGGAGAGGAGAGGAGAGGAGAGGAGAGGAGAGGAGAGGAGAGGCGAGGAGAGAGAGGAGAGGAGGAAAGGAAATGTTGACTATGAAAATTATAGTAACAAAGCAGTCAAATAAATTACGAGACATCTTAGTTAGCTAATTGTTTTGTACAGATGAGTATTCTATTATTTAATGCCAACCTCTTAGTAATAATCCTGACCCCAACCTTCAACCAAGCATGACTGGATGTGAAGTAGGAAAGTGAAAAAAACCTTAGACAACATGGTAAGATGGGCTTGACTTCCTTTTAAAGGGACTAGAGGCAGGAATTAAAAAACAAACAAACATGCATGTCCATTTTTTTTAATACTAATGGGTGATGAAGCGCTAAATAAATACCAAAAATAAATAAATACCAAAAATAATGTTTCCACCCATTTTTCTCTCCGTTGCCTTGAACAGGCTGTGTGCTGCAAACTGCGCTGCAAAACGGTGTCCGAATTTCCCGCGGTGCCCTGCGGACGTGACGTCAAATGACGCTACAGCCGCAGTTTTGATACAGGAAGAAGACGTCGCGGTAAATTCAAACACTGTAAGCGATAGTTATGGATTCTTCTGCCGTCAGCAAACGATCCAGATCAACTGAAAGACACTAAAAAGTGTAACTACGAAGAAAAAGGTTAGTAAACAACATTCTAGCTTCAGTTTGTGCACGCTCCCGTGACGACTTGGCTTGTGGCTGCAGTTACCTGAAGTGCCAGTTGCGGCAGTTGCGAGTTTCGTTAATTTAGCCTCAAGTCCCTTTAAGCATTTTTGATTGTTGTTTTGCAATAATATACTTATGATGGTTTCATGCCATGCTAAATAGCATGTTGCAATTTTCAAAGGAAAATGTAGGCATGTTGTGAAGCATGCCTACATATTATGTGATTGTTAGCTTGGGAGGCCAGAAAGTGTAACCGTTCTACTGTTTCTGAGCCATTCTTGTAAAACTACTACCATTCTCTGCTGTGGATCAATACAAGTATCATATATTTTGTGGGAAGATCAGGTTGTGTATTTATATTTCTGCTGTACCACATCTTTTACTTTTATACTACATGTTTACGATTAGTTTTGTGGTATGCATTAATATGACATGAGCCATAAAGTATTTTACTACAGTCATCATTTTAGAGGTTTGGAGCTGTTCAGTTGTTATAAAACTAGCAGTATTTTTCACAGCAGTCAGTCCTGTGTGTCCTTGATTTGTGTCCCTGATATAACAATACAACAAACGTGTGAAAGCTCATCTATTTCATGTCGGGGGCAGCTGCAATCTGCATCACTTCTCATTAAGATACTGTCATTGTCCAATTAGGGAGAACATTAATTTCACTTCAGTTCACTTAAAGAGGCACAGCATGCAAAGAGATAATCAATTTGTGAAGAATGAAGGAAGAAAATGTTTAATGGGGCAACAGTGCTGTATAGACCAGTAGCCCCATGCACAACAGCCACTATGATGTTTCCAGACAAGTAAAACCGCAGATGGACAGAATACCATAACTTCATGCCCAATGACAGAGGCAGATGTAAAGCAGATGGTACCGGTATTAATGTTATTAGCTACACATGTTCTGAGCTGCATCTAAACATCTACAGAGAACATAGCTGTAAAATTGAATTTCTACTACTGTTCCTCATTTTTACTGGACTATGACATCCCATTTATTAATATAACGCATTTTCAGTTCAAAGGAAAATTATAGTTCATCAAATAGACTGAGTGAAAACAATCCATGGTGCATATTAACATCAATTGAATTAACACAAACAATTTTTTTCAGCTTTCAGAGAAACAAACAGTGCTTGTACAAACAGGACAAACCAGAAAAGCCTTCTACGGATGTTCACCGAGACAAATTGTTGATGTGGAGCAGCTGCATAGGCAGGAGTCAGTGAAGCTGAAAATGGACTCCAGTGGAGAAAGCAGTTTACTAAAAGACAAAAATATGTGATAAACGAAGAACTTAAAACAAAGCATTTATTCCAAATAGTCCATTTCAGCAAGTAGTCTAGTGTTATGGTGCTTGCTGACCCCTCCATCGTGTCTTCTCATATATATATATATATATATATATATATATATATATATATATATATATATATATATATACACACATACATATATAAAACTGACAAGAACGTATTGTTTAGAACTAAAACAGGAAGTAAAAATGATGATGCATGTTACAACAAAGTAACCACAGATTGAAAAATTATCACTTGTTTTGATTTTCTTGTATGTAATATTTTGAATATTAAATTCAACATCTCAATAATCATTGGTGAAGTAGTTTAATATTACATATACATATATATACACATATAAATAAATATTTTTAAAACTGGATTTTAAAAAGTATGAGCTTAGGTAAAGGTTTGATTGATTAATTGATTGATTAGTTTATTTCATTACAGTGCTTTCTTAAATAAGTGTTAAAAAGTAAGAATAAGTGTTTTTTAAGTTTTACCCTTGTCCTGATTTTATCTTTACTTAAAAACTTCTTGATGTGCCAGCTTATTACTGTGAGCATCCGCAAACCCAGAGCCTCCAAGAAAGAAAGGGACCAAGAGACACACAATGCTGACAGACTGCCAGCAGCATACACAATAAACCAGCATACTGTACACTCTGCTTAAACTGAAAGGCAAGATCAAGCAAAAGCTTGACATAGCTGTTGCAAAATAAGACATGCAAAATTGTCCTCTCTAACCATTACAGCAACCACAGTGATTATAGTATAATCATAACATTAGTGATCATCATTTGAAGAAAGAGTAGTTAAACCCAAACTAAAATATTAAGGGCTATCATGCAATTTGACTGCACATAGAATATGAGAGAGAAATTTAAAATCTAGTTTTACAGTTCCTGTCTAAATCATGGAGATTTGTAAGTTTCAGTCTGAATTAAATTCTTTCAATACTATCCACCAATGGTTTTTTTGCTGAAAATGCAGAATAAAAAGGGGCAGGACTTCATTCTGTTACCATTGCAAACTTCAAGTCCCCAGGCTCAAAGTCAACACCACAAAGTTTCTGTAGAATGTCTTCTTGACTCTAGTGCAATTAATTTAAATGAAACAATTATTGGACCATTAAAAATTAGAATTTAAATTGAATTTTGTTGAAGCACTTTGTAAAAGAATAAATACAAAACATTATAGTGATGAAAAGTCAAGTCCTCATCAGTCATAAGAATGTATCTTCTCAACATAAAGAACATTATTCCACAACAAGCTAATAAATTCTGTTCAATCAAAAGGCATCAACATTTTAATGAACACTTACCTTCTCTTCCAACAACCAACACACCAAATGCATAGTACTTCTACTTTGCTTGTATTCAATCCAGCTGTATCTGCACTGCATGATGTTTGAATAGTTTCTTAATGCCCTGAAGCTTGAATGTTATTCCTCGCTAATATAAACTGATAAGAATGAAAGTGTCTGCAGCATGACTTCATGCAAACATAAATCTGAAGCGCTTGCCCCTTTAAGAGGTTAAGTATCCAAAAGCAATCTATTGCAGATAAGACACAGATACACAGAGTAAAAGAGAGCTGATATCCATACAAGATACCAAAGCATTTAAACAACTCAGGGACTAATAAACACACACAAAACTCAAACACATTTCACTCTTGTTAAATGACACCTTTTTATAGAGCTACTGCTGATAAATCAATTTTAAACTGAAGACACGTGGGCAACAGTGTTTGCAGCACAAATTCAAATTGATCCAGTCTCTACATAGTTTGACACAGTGTTAAGTAAGAGGTAAAAAATCTGCAATAAGGCTACAATACAGTTCTACTTTGTTACTTAGATGTATTTTAGCAGCTCCTTCTGAGAGAAGTTTATCTATTTGTCTCCAAGGTGATATTTTATCATGATCATTAAACAAAAGCTTTTCAAGCGTATTCTATCAATTTCCCTGTTTTTGTCATCATAGAAATCATTTTTATGTTTCCAGATCTAAACAGCTCCTCGATCTTTAAATCCAGGCCCATAAAACTTTGGTAGTTGGCTGATGTTTTTAAACCTGCAGCCTTCAAAGTCCCGATGAACTTAACAGGAAGAGAAGAGCAGAGTTCTTATTGTGAGCGACTTCGGTCTCCCTCCTTTGCCCTTTCTCTGCCTTTCTTTGTTCCCAGCCATCGTGATAATTTAGCTGAGGCCTGTGGCTTGTCAGAGTATCAGGCCCAAGCAGCTCTGCTGGCAGAACTTTAATGAAACACTTTTGGCTCACAAAGCGTGTGTGTGCTTGAGTGGGTATGTGTGTGAACGGATATTAAGTAAACCATACTCCGTCTACATACACCAGCGAAGCCAATGTAATAGAACATCCTGATGATTCTGCCACAAACACACAGACCCGTACACAACACATGCGCAAGCAGTGAAGTGTAGCTGATTGTGACGTGACCACCGGCAATAGGATACACTCAATGTTGTAGATATGCGGACGAGAGAAGTGGCAGGAAACACCATCGGATGGTTGGAGCTATGGGGAAAAAAATGCAGCACTTTGCAAAAACATCTCATTTTTAGTAAGATGAGAACATCGATAGTTCAGTTGTTCACAAAGGCACATCTCCTGTATCGCTTCACCAAGAGTGGTATTGAGATTGTATCATTAGTTTTATGGGATTATTATTTCTTTAAAAACAGAGAAATGTTTAAATAGTAAGTAAAAAAGCAAAGATAAATTTGTGGGTGTTATATTTTCATATTTTTATGCATTTAAATAATGATTTAAAAAATGTGGTAAAGGTCAACAACATAAAATAAGGAAGAACGCAGAAGATTTAAAATATCATGAAGTGAAATGTTATAATGGTAGGTGTCCTGTAAGAGTCAACTTGGAGCAAAAGTGCCTCTAATCTTTGGCTTACCAGTTTGGGAATTCCTCAATTAAACCAAATAATGTTGGTGCCTGAACTTGACCAAATTGAACTTGAAAACAGAAAAAAATGAACAAATGAAGGCCCCTGCACCTTTAAAATCTTTTTTTAATTTTAAAATCTCTTTTTTTACCCCTACCCCTTGTTAAAAGCCGAGGGGGGGGCTCCCTATGGGATACCCCTTAACAATCGCAGTGATCCCCACCGGCTTTTATGTGCACTGAACTCTCGCTGCAAATCTTGAGATATCAAGCCGTCTACAGCAGTGGGTCAACCTTACCAAACAAGTACGACTTGTGCATGACATTCCCGCTTCTGTTGTATCCCATGATGCCCTCCATGTAACAGAAGACCAGCAGCGATGTTGCCGAATTTTTTTTATTGAAAACGCTTTTTTTCACTGTAGTTTATCAGGGCTCCCACAGACCACTGTTTTTTTCCAGCCTGGTAACGTTTATGTTACTGAAGCTCCAACGTGGTACTAGCGATTTTTTGTGTGTGCATTTTACAAAGAAAATGACAGTTAAACATTTAAACAACAAATACAGTGGTTTTCATACATTTTTAAACTTTTGAAATATTTACATTTGTGGATATTTTTGGACTCGGTAGCAGCCATCTTTCCAGTCATTTGCAAATTAGTCATACTGTACCCCTTTGTTTTGTGTGCATTGGAAAAAAATTTTCATTTGAAGGGTATATACCCTTACCCCTACCCCGCTGTCCTAACAAGATTGAGACACCCCAACCACTACACATGAACGTGCAAAACGGAGGGGAAGGGCTAAGGGGAAGAATTGAGATTGGGCCTTAATCTATAAAATGGTGCTGAACTTTGACATATTTTCTCATTGAGGTGCCTCCTAATGAAGTCTGATTAAGCATCTGTCTTGCATTTTGTCTCTTCTCAATGTACAAGTCGGTCCAGTGTTGACTCATCATATATCTCTTACTCTGTCACTTCCTTGCTTTCTTTTCATTATTTCCTCGAGTAATGTCCTCTTGGGTTTCTTTAATAAACAAACCATATTGCACGTTAAAATGACCAGCTGCTGGTGACCTGGTGCAAAACACTTGTATGATGATCTGGGCTGGAACACACTGTTGCGAAGTAGTTTCTCAGACCTGGGACTCTGTAGGAAAATGATGGCTCCAGAAATGTGCATAATGAATTTCAGTGTATTATAAAAGCCAGTCAGAAACGTATGCAGTATTGCTTTAAAACTGGAATTAACTTTTGTTTTTGTGTGTATGTGCATGTGTGTGTGTCTCAATGGACATGAAAAACTAGAAAGTTGAGTTCGGGAACATCAGTCGATACATTATGTTTTGTGGGGAGTCAGCTCTGCTAAATACTGACAACTTTGCAATAAATGGTAACATGATAGAATAAAATGAAACTTGAAGTTTGAGTGGAGACTTGGGCAAAGTTTTGCATCAGGCAGAACTCAGTTTCAACAATCACCTGGAAGACAGGAGCACAAATCATACCAGCCTAAATAGGCCTGAATACTCATAGAATAACATTATTCAGGAAGCTGTTGCAAGTTAAATATGTAAAATGCTCTGTTTTAATGAAGCAGCAGTGATAGAGTATCTTTAAAAATGTTACACCATAATACATTTATTTCCATAATAAGCATTTTTTAAAATAAAAATCCAATATTTTCTTAATGCTACTAGAGCGCCAAAAACAATTAAACTGCTTCTCATTACAGCTTCTGTGATGAATATTTTATGAAAAGAAGTCTATAACTGACTCTCAGGCTCCTATTGCATTTTCAGATCATGATAATAAGTTCATTGCTTGCACACATAATGCTCTGTTTTGGTTCACTTTCACCACATACTCCCATGAGAGCTGTGGAAAAAAAAAGCTCCTAAACCCAATGGCACGCTTTCGGCTGAGCACCAGTTGGCACTCACCGATTCCAGAAGATGAAGGTGATGGAGACCAAATTTCCAGTAGAGTAAAACCAGACAGAATTGGAATTGGAGCTGCATAATGTCTCAGCTTTCATCTGCTTTGATGCACTTGCATGCACCTTTCTTCCAATGCACATCAGATGTTTTCATACAACCTAATAAACAGTCTGTCTGCCTCTAGCAGGGTAAAGATCTTTTACTGTTTTGACGAAGTCAATTGTTCCCAAAAGTAGAGTATATCAGATTTAGAAGTGTCTCTGGAAACGACCACTAATCACTGTCAAGAATACAAATTGAGCAAATATTAAGATTAAGCCTTGAAAACATGTAACTAATGGTTAAGTTAAGGATATCCTTCCTTGCATGTAGCCTACACATAAAGAGCAAGAGAGGATGCTGTTTAAATCAGTGTTAATAACTATGCATGCTATTTCCAACGCCTAATAAAAAAAAAAAATAAAAAAAAATCTTCTCACAGTTAACTTGAGGGATACTTGACCACAGTTAACTGGATGCAGGGAATGATTGTTCATTGGGTGGGTTTCCATTGGGTTCAAGTCTCATCATAGTCAGCAGGATTCTCATGTCATTTTAATGGAATTGCAATTGACATATTGATTTTGAGAGCAAAGCCAGGATCAATGGTCAGGGCTTGTTTGCATGCGGAAGACATGAAAAACCTGAGAGAGAGAAACTACAAGGACAGAATGCATCACTGAGCAGATGTTAATGACTGTAAATAGCTAACAATAAATCTTAAATGATAATAAAAAAATATTTCAGAATCTCTGTCATATGCAGAGCTGAATTTCATAGGATTGCCAGAAACATTTCTTTGCAAGACCATTATGTAAAGATTGAATATGGAATACGGACACAATAGCGACATCAAGCGTGACTACGATAAGATCAACTTTATTAATCCTGGTCTCCGGAGGATATTGTTGTGCCAGAGAGCAGTAGAAGTCAAAATATGTACAAAAAGACAAAGTGAAACAGAGAATAAACTTTTACGGTTATTACACATGATAGCACACTACAGCGTTGAAGATGACGCTGGCTGCTGCCGAGTGATAAAACATCTGCAGCAGGTTTCTGTAGACATTGACAGATCTGAGCCTACTGAAGAAGTACAGTTGGCTCTGACCTTTGGTTGTAGACGGAGTGGGTGTTTCTAGACCAGTCCAGTTTATTGTCTTTGTGGACACGACGTATTTGTAGTCCTCCACAATGTCCACCTCAGAGTGGTTAATGATGATGGGGTTTGGGCAGGTCCTCTGCTTCCTGAGGTTCACCACCAGCTCCTTTGTCCTCATGACATTGAGCTGCAGATGGTTCAGTCCCCACCTCTCCACCACACTCCTGTACTCAGCCTCCTGGTCCTCGTTGATGCAGCCGAAGATGGCAGAGTCATCTTTTGCATGTGGCAGGACTGTGAGCACAACCTGAAGTCTGAAGTATAGTGTGAACAGGAAGGGAGGCAAGGCTGTTCCCTAAGGCGCCCCTGTGCTGCTCATGATGGTGTCTGATGTGACATCCTGCAGCTTCACATACAAAAGTTTGCTGCATGACTCTCACAGTGCTGCCCAACTCCTCCAGGTGAAAGTAAAACTCTGTGCAGCAGGTAGATGATGGCGTCTTCCACTCCGATACAAGGCTGGTACGCGAACTGCAAGGGGTCCAGTGATGGTCCAACAATTGTGCAGAGGTGCTTCAGGACAAGTCTTTCCAGTATAAGTTGTACAGATAGTTGCAACGGCAGAAAAATAATTCTAGCCGTTGGATTACCAGGCTCGCTGCCAATATGTCAAATGACCAGCAGCCTGTTTAACTGACTGCTAATATCTGTTTAGTTAGCAAGCGATCCAAGAGAAAAGTAGCCATTAAGCGTTTTGTTGCCAAGGAAAATGTTTATGTGGGTTCATCTAGTGTAGACTTCACCTAATTTTTTGCTTTTCTCAGGTCATTCCTCTTCTGAGACAGATAACGATATCTCTGGGGCTCTGAAGCAGCTACTGGACTGGCCGACTCCACCATTTTTCCCAGTGCCAGCTTCGCTGTGCAAAACATACAATTGCAACACAGAGATCATATTTGGTAACCCACAATGGCAGCTTGTATTGCCTTGCAGATGTAAATAAAACGCCACAGTTGAACCCGTTTAAATGTGTTACTTCCACCAAGGAGGTAATGTTTTTGGTAGCGTTGGTTTGTCTGTCCATCCGTCCGTCTGTATGTCAGCAACTTTACAGAAAAATGATGGACGGATTGACCTGAAATTTTCACCAGCCGTGTGCCTCAGCCCAAGTACGAACCCATTAAATTTTGGTGGTGATCGGATCACCTTCTGGATCCAGGAATTTTTTTGAATGATTCTTTATCATTGTGAGATCGGCCATATTGGAAAGGCTGTTGATGAGGCGCGAGTGCCCCCTTGTATCTGAAGTGTGCAGCTGCGGGACTGAGCACATGATGTCAGAATGCAGAAATCAAACTTATGAGCAATAGTGAGCACAAGAAGAGAAGACTGTTGGACAGACTTCTAACCAGTTGAATATGGTGAACTGTGTGCGTCTGTGAAGAACTGTAAGTAACTGTTGTATTTCTGCCTGAATAGAATTGCGGATACTATGATCCAGAACACACAAAAATAAGGGAGTCGAGCTGCTTGGCAGAGTGCTTTTCTAGTTTTATATTTATTTTCAGGCTAACTATAATTTTTTAGGGAAATGCTTTACTTTCATTCTGCACCCCTAAATGCTAATGTTTATATATACATATACACAGTATATATATATATATATATATATATATATATATATATATATATATATATATATTATGTATGTATGTATATATAAATAAAGTATGTATGTCCCTCATCACGTGACTGATGTCAAAGTTAAATGCACTGGTCATTTAAAGGAGCTGCACAGCGGACTTCTGGACAGCGTCATTGCTGTTGGTCACCTCCCAGCTGCAGGACGTTTTGTGTGGTCATTTAATAGGGGGGGGAAAAAATCACAGAGCATGAACATAAATTAAAATCATTTTCTAATTAATCACAAGCGGATTGAGTTGTTTTTCTGAAGTATTGAGCAGAAAACAACTACGTAACAAGTGGCGTTATGAATTATCCACCACAGGATCATCAAATTTTTATAACTTTGAAATACACTAAAATATGGCTGAAACAAAAAAGCAGTAATGACAATAAACTCAGAATACTGCTTCAAACTTTGCAATAGAGAAAAGACGTCAACACTGCGCGAGCAGCTGTTCTCTGATTTTTGTTTAGACTACAGAAGAAAGGAAGAATCTCCGCACATCACCCAGCCCGTTTAGCCCGGTAGAATCCATCCAGCCACAGTTCATCTGCTAGTTTGGTGAAGCGTGTGTGTATGTGTGTGTGTGTGTTCTAAAGAAAAATACCCAGGAACAGGAGGCACTCTGGACGCGCGGCAGACGGCGGCAGACGGTGACAGACGCCCTTGTCGCTCAGGACGCCTGCTCTCATTGAAAATGTATTACTTCCGGCATCCGTGCCGCTTTTGTCGCTTTTGGTCTGAACATACAGTTACAGCGTATGCTTCGACAAGACATCAACGTGCAACAAGTGACATTTTTTCACTTTGACAGATGGCTGTGAACAACGTAATTCCCTGGACAGAAACAGAAAGTTTATTTTTTACTCAAACTCCGTCTCTATGCCTTTTTCTCTTGGTTGTCTGCAGTAGGAGCACATGAGGATCCACTGCTGCTGGATTAAAGTCCTGCAGAAAACTACAGCAACTGTGACGATCAGTTTTTATACCTCTGTCTTTATTAAATAATGTGATGTAATATCATTCTGCGCATGTCAGACAGGATTATTCTGAAAAAATGTTGCCGCATGTACACGCCAGATTGGAATGAATTAGTTCCCATGTAAACAGCTGCCCTGAAACCCTCAATCAGAATTATTTCATTCCAAAAGGGAAAAAAAGTCTTCATGTAAACGTACTCATAATTTATTTTATTTATTCTTCTTTTATTTTATTATGACACCTCCTCTAATCAATTATAATCTTCCAATCACAATTAAAATATATATGTATATAGATATATACACACACACACACATATATATTATATATGCATATATATACATATAAATATATGTATATATATATATATATACTGTATATACTGTATATACTGTGTATATATATACTGTATATACACACATACTGTACAGGTACTACCCAAAAAATTAGAAAATATAGAACCCTAAAAAAGTTCATGTATTTCTACAATTCATCTTAAAAGGTGCAATTTACATATTGTATAGACAAATAATATGCAAATCAATATATTTCAAGCTTTTATGTGTTTGGATGTTGCTGATTAGGACTTGCAGCTTAAGAAAACCTCAAATTCTAAAACTAAAAAAATTAGAATATTACATGAAATCAATTTAAAAAGGACTTTAAATACAAAAAATTGGGCCTCCTAAAGTAAAATCTTGCATCTATACTTAGTACTTGGTTGAGGCCCCTTTTGCTTGAATGACTGCCTTAACCCGGCATGGCATGAATGTTGTCAGCTTCTGGCATATCAGGTGTTATGACAAACATGCTTCCATCACAGCCTTGAACTCTTCTCTATTGTTTGGTCGCTTCCTGTTCAGCTTTCTCCTGACAATACCCCACACGTTTTCGATGGGGTTCAGGTCAGGTGAGTTTGCGGGCCCATCAGGCATGGTTGTTAAACCAAGATTTTGTACTTTTGGCAATGTGGGCAGATGCCAAGTCTTGCTGAAAGATGAAGTCTGCATCCCGATACAGCTAGTCTGGTGAAGCGAACATGAAGTGCTCCAAAATGTCCTGGTAGACGGCTGCATTTATGCTGGACTTAATGAAGCACAGATGTCCATTCCTTATGAAGTCCTCCACACTTTTGAAAGGTCCTTTCCTGACCATCTTCTCCAGGCTGCGATCAGCCCTCCGGCTTGTACACCGTTTTCTTCCACACTTCTTCCTTCCACTTAACTCTCCATTAATGTGCTTTGAGACAGCACTCTGAGAACATCCAGCTTCTTTTGCTATCAGTTTTTGTGTCTTTCCCACCTTGTGCAGGGAGTCAATGATGGTTTTCTGCACAATTGTCAGATCAGCAGTCTTCCCCATGCTTGTGAATTCTTCTAAACCAAGACAGGGACTTTTTAAAAGGCTCAGGGCACTTTTGCAGGTGTTTTGCATTAGAATGTGACACTCTGAGGCTAAAATGATGGAGCTTTTCACAGTATTCTAATTTTTTGAGTTTTAGAATTTGAGGTTTTCTTCAGCTGCAACTTCTAATCAGCAACATCCAAACAAACAAAAGCTTGAAATATATTGATTCACACATTATTTGTCTAAACAATATGTAAATTGCACATTTTAAGTTGAATTACAGAAATACATGAACTTTTTCAGGATATTCAATTTTTGGGAGTATTACTTGTATGTATGTATGTATGTATGTATGTATGTATGTATGTATGTATGTATGTATATATATAGCATACATTTGTACACTCCTACAGCCACTTTAGAATCCCCAAAAAACTAAACATGCATTTTTTGTACTGGGAGGATGTGGTATTCATGGAGATACCTTCCAAATGGACAAAGAGAAAAGGTAAACTCCACACAGAAAGACCCCAACTGTGATTCAGAGTAGAAACTCTCCTATATTAAGGTGATAGGCTAATAACTACACTGTACTGTCAAGTATTGAGATTTGATGGTTTCTGAAAAAGTTCAACAATGACTGCATTTTTAAAAGCAGGAAAAAAATAATTAAACCCATGAAGATAATCCATCGGTGGTTTAACTTGATTTCCTACATACCCACATCACTCAAACACACTCAGCTTAAATTTCTTTTTAAACTTTAGCTCATTTGTGGGCTGCTTTTACATAAACTTAACTGACCAGAACTGCTCATTTTACTTGTTGACTCACTGATGGTCCTGAGCCACGATGGCTACTCACATAGGCTTATGGTACTATGTTCTTTCGAAAGGGCGTACAAACTTGAACGTATAAAATGCAATAATGCTGGATTGTCTTTGCAGAATCAATAGATTTTCACCAAGATGTAACCATAAAGTCCTTGTACATGTGGCATGACAAAGGAGGGCCCAGGAGGGTTTCGATCCCCAGAGTCCTGGGTGAGAGTCATGTGCGCTAACCAGTCAGCCAAAGGAACATCCCCTTGACCGAGTAGCCAGGGAACATGAACACTCAGAGGCATAGTGACAGGACCGTCAACTGCCACATTCAGTTAAGATTTGATCTTTTATTTCTGAATCTAAGCACTGCCATCTGCCTCTAGAAACAGGCAATGACCTTTGCTCATAAAAACAATTTCTGAAAAGAAGGAAAAGTTCTGATGAGTTGCACTTCTCTACCAGACTGGCTTTCAAACGACAAAAGATTTATTTTTTACTTTTTAAAATGTGCAGTTTTATCTTAAATATCTTCTAGTTTAGGATTTAGAAAATATGCTAAACTGAAAACTATGACTGGGATTTTCAATGACCATTTTTGAAAATGTCACATGTGAAGTGTGATGATAAATGTATGCTGTAAGTGGAGCATCACTTAGTTTAACAACCACACATCACACCCATGTGGCACCAGTTAATCAATCCTGATGGGCAGAGACACATAAGTATCCACAGGCAGTAGAAGCGTTCTTACTCCATCACATGAACCAATCAGTTCTGCTCCTCTCTGGGCAGAAAGGTGCATCAGTCACACTCCCTGCTGTCTTGACTTTCAGACATCAATTACTCTCGAGTCGAAACTGTGTGTCAGCCGAGAAAGATTTTGCAACCAGCATGCTGGAATTGAAACCGTAAATTATGATTTTCATGGAAAGAAATTGAGATTCTCTGCACAAATAGCACACACATCGGTTACACAGCTTTCGTATCCCAGCTTTCCTTGTAAAGACATGGTGCATTAAACTGGATGATGAATGATTTCCACCGAAGTTCCGAGCAATCCAATGCGCTCACCTTCACCCCAGAGCAGGAATTGGGAACTCATCTCATGAGGAAGCGAGAGAGAGAGAGAGAGAGAGAGAGATGGAATGAATGGATTGAGAAACAAAGGAACAATCCTCTGCTGAGCTGCAGTTGATGAGTCTTTTTCATCGAGTGTAGGTGTGAGGATGTGTGACTGACAGAGTAAATCGAGGGGGAGATTGGATCTTCTTGGACTGTCAAGTTCCTGCTCTCTGGTCTCCTGGCTGCTGCGAAAAGTGATGGATGGTTGTTTTGCTGCATCTTTAATTTACACAGCGGCCGATTTTCGGAGAAAATTATTTATTGGCCGCAAAGGTATGAGAACATTAGAAACAAAATGGTTCAGAGCAAAAGACTGTTTGCTGGCATTTGTTGCATGAATTTAAGGAGACACAAACAAGTGTAACAAATTACGCTGTCAAACCACATTAAAAAGGACAACAGTGTGGACCTGTGTTTACTAACATGAAAGTTTCCACATTTCAGGCTCTGTCCTAATCAACTTTTTTTTATGTTAAAGGAGTAATCACCTGGAAATTGCATTTTTCTAGTTAAAACAGGTTTACTGGTGTTGGACTGAAATGTAACCTTGCCTGAGACCCGCCTTTTTTTACACGGTCCAGTTTTTTCATTTGGGCTCTTTCCTCACACCAGAACAGCCCACAAGAGCAAAATCCCGAAAATGGGAGATTTTGATTGGCTGCTTGGATTTCGTAACTAACAGAGGCTATTAGCATGGGCCAGCCCCTCTCTGACATGCCTACGGGACTTTTTGTTGACAAAACGACTGACACTGGACACATCCCCTCAACAACAAAAGCAGAGTGTTGACATGTCGAGGGGGTGGGACTTGTGGGATTTCCAAGTTGCATTTTTTCTGCTTTTAAATCATTACATTTCCTATTCAAATTCACATCATAAATTGCCTCTTTTCTCATAATGATATAAAATATTTTAAATAAAACAAATCAGGGATGTCCCGAACCAGATGCCAGCATCGATACTCGCTCCCATACTGGTCTATTATGCTGTCGGCTACTCCTCTGACAGCACCTGAGCTCCAGACGCGTTCACGCCGCCATGCCGGCAGAATTGTTATCACTTTTTTCTGGTTTACTCCAGAAAAGCTGGAAGCTGGACTCGCAGATGCAGCTGATTAATCTGCGTCTCCTCCACATGCTACTCCAACGAAGGGAGGGACGGGCTGCGGACTATGCTTTTTTCACATCCACTTCTTTTAGAGGATGCAGGCTCACCTAGAAAAAACAAGCCAGACGTGCTTCATCCACCGTCTCAGTATCCTCATTTTTAGAATCAGACTCTGGTTCAAACATGAACGGTTGAATCCCAAAAGCCACAGCCTCGTCAGGTACAGAGTCGGGTAATGCATGCATAAACTGGGCCAGTCCTTATTCCAGCTCTGTCCTTCCTGCGGCCAATCAGCGCGCGCCTCATTAACATTATTTAAATGAACATTTGTATCAGTCAAAACCTCGCATGTACTATCACGAGAGAAAGTGGTGGTATGAGCAAAGGGTCAGAATATGCACTTTGTTTGATTTTTTTTTTCTAACAAGTTTTTAGGAATTATTTTAAGACATTGTAAGGAGAGTGGACAGATTAAAAGACCAGGTGATTACTCATTTAATAAGGAATTTCACCACATGGAGCTGCTAATAGTGACAATGTCACGACAAAAGAGACAATAAGGCAACAATTGCCTGGAACAACTTGAAAACATCAATCCACCTGTCGCACACTAAAATAAAAGACCCAGAGACCATCTTTTACTCTCTTGTCGAGATAAATACTGTATGTACCCACAGTAATATGGATGTTATCTTCACATGACAGTTTGGGTGTCATGAGGAGTTTCCAGGAATGTTATTTCCTCCAATGCCATAAACCTTTCTGTAACTACTGTATGTGTGACTGAATAAATAGCCATCATAATTCACAAATTTAATGATGTTATGCTCTCTTCCAGTTATTTTTTATTTTAACTTTGACCCTCCTGTTCTTGATCTTTGAATAAGGAAATATCATCAGCTTTACTCCTCCTGATGATAAACATGCCCTTTGTCTCCTTTTTAAAGATCGCTGTAGAAATATGAGTTGGCGCAATTACTGCTTAATTAGAAAGAACAACCGATGCACCAATATTGATCTTTGGGTAGGAAGTGTGTTGTCTTCTTTTCTTGGATGAAATGACCTTTATTGACCAAATGTATACATAAACTTATAGTTCAGGAAGAGTTGACAGATTGGACCACGAAGTGGTGAAGCAGTAGCTGTGCTGGTTGACACCAAGAGGGCTGCAAACTCTCTTTGTACAGTTTGCATGTTCTCCTTGTGCTTCTGTGGCTTTAGTTCTCCAGGTTCCTACAGTGGGACAAAAAAATAGTGTGTTCTCTTTGTTAGCACTGTGCAATACCTGGCTTTGTTGCTCACCCCATGGCTGGAAAATGGGCTCCAGACCTCTGTAGCACTGAATAGGATAAATTAAGGTGATTATGGTGCTTACAAAAGGCAATCTTTTTTTCCTCTTCTTCTTCAGCTATTCTTCGGATTATTATTGGAAGAAATGGGGTATGTGTGGGTCTTCTTATTGTATATTTGAAGATGGAGCAAAGGAAACCAGTGTTCCTGTTATTTAGCCTTAAAACTGAGGACATTAGTCATTTATTCCAAAAGAAATTCAACTTTCAAACAGTCTTACTGTTTCAAACCACAACCTTTAAAACTGATGCATCAAACAGCAAAAATTGAACAAAATATTTGTGAACTGTGACCTTGTTGGTGTAGTGGAGGTATCAAAGTGAGTGTCTTACTGTATATGGTGTGTCCTTGTCTTGTATGTACTTGTCTCAAAGATGGATGATGTTCTTCCCCTGCTGAATTGATTCAATGGTGCAATGTGGATCGAAGCTCACGTTGAAGTTACACACAAAGTTTGCAAAAAGGTTTTAAACACATGCTGTGTAAATTCAAACAGATAATAAAGTTGAGAAGTCTATTGTTGTTCTTGTTTTTTACAAAACGATGATAAATGCCACATCATTCAATGAATATGATGTACTGGAAATCTAAAGAAAAAGCACGGAGTAAAAAGGAATAAGAAATCCTATTATGAATTGTTCGACCACGTTAAGCTGAAGGCCACTTGGTCCCTTAGGTGCCTCATAGTGGGATTAAAGATTTTTAAAAAGCATCAAAATACCATGACACACATTAACATAAAGCAGAGCAGTGAAGCAGGCAGAATGGAGTGGTGTTTTACGCAAGACTAAAATACAAAACAGATAGTGATTATCATAAAAGTGCAGACGAGTTTAAGCAGAGCTTTGATGAGTTTAGAAGTTTAAATCATATTTCATGGCTTTAATAATCACTAGGTCTCAGCTTAGTTATGGGAGATTTTAGATTGATGTATTTCTAAGTAGGCTACACTTAAAAGACCTTTACAAGAACAACCACTTAAGATCGAAGTCTTGGAAAAACATTATTCACAACACCAATAAAACTCAGAAGCTTGTTAAAACTATGTATTCCATACAAATAATCCATTTGTGTTACTCCTTAATTGAAGTAACAAAGTCAGTTTTCTGTTCTTTACATTATTTAGCTGGTGTTAGCAAGAAGCATTGGTTTGCCTACATTTCTACTATTGGTTTACAATTTGTTGATTAATCTTCCATACTACCAAGTTAAATACTCTGACTTTAGAGTTAAATTTTGAGGGAAAATATGGCCATTTATTTGCTTGTTGACAGTAAATTGAGATGAATTGCATTAAATGAGTGCTAGAAGTTAGCATGATTTAGGCAAAGACTAATAGGACGTAGCTGCATTTGGCCATCTTAGGTTTTTGGAGCCAGAAGTGACTTTGAAGAGGGTTAAAATAGGGTGTGCAATTAGAACCTTTACTAGTAAAAATGTATGGTCTTTGTAGTTTGAAGTATACAGCTAACACCCAGCAATCAGTGGATCAGGGGTGTCCAAGTCTAGTCCTTGAGAACCACAATCCTGCAACAGAGACTATGTTTACAATGCAGCTTAATTCCATTTTTTCTTTTTTTCAAATGTGACATATTGGATTTTTTTAATGACAGTCTGAATGGCACAAATCCAATTCTTCGCATCCGACCCAGGCCACTTTCATATGTGTTCCTAAATCAAATACAATCTGTGTCGTAGTGGCTATACAACCATATTGCATTTCATCGGACTTTGACATCCCAAAAGTGAGTCAGACGTCATTTCTGCGCCAGACGAGACGGGAAACGTAACATCAAATGTGAACCTTAAATGGAACAGCATTACATCTTTTTGTTTTCCCTCTGGTTGCACATCAACTTCGAGACTGATACATACATGCTAACAAGTGTAGCATCCATACCTCCATACCTTTACCTCCATAAACACAGTGTGCCGTAAACAACGTCAGGTCTTTTCCTGTGCATGGGGGTCATTTCAAAGCCATGTAGGCTACAGTTCATATTGAAGGCTGATGGAGGTCGCATGGAAATGAGTTATGTATGACCATGCAAACAAATCAGATTTCAGTAAAAAAAAAAAAAAATTGAATTGACAGTGTAAACGTAGACTTAGATGCATCCTCTCTCCAACACACCTGTATTACCTCGTGCATGTCATTCAGCTCTGCAGCCATTCATTTACTTCAGGTGTGTTGGAGAAGAGACGCATCTAAAAGTTGCAGGTTAGTGGCTCTTGAGGACTGGACACCCCTGTTTTAGACTTTCAGGCACTTCTTCACTTCTGACATCCATATTTTATACAAGTAAAAAGCATCCAACCATGTTCTGTCCACACAAAGGCAGCAAAATTTTCCAATAATTCCAAATCAAAATTTTACATGATATATCTCGCTTTACGAGCATGGGTGCACAGTGAGAATTCTTGCACCATTTTAAAACTTAAATGTAATGCTTTTTAAGACCTCACCAAATAAAATTTAAAACCCCAAAATGTTATAACGATTTCTTTACATCTTGGCCTAGCTGCAGATATTTTACTGGCCCATTGTTGCTAATGAGGTTGACAGACCCAAGGTAACTGTTGCCCTGCTTCCTTTCTTCTATTTTTAATCAAAGCTAATGGGCTTCTCTGTCTTGCTTAGTGCACAGACATGAGCGGGGTATTGATTTTCGAATCCAACTCTTGACAGCAAAACAAATCCCCAAATGCCAAGCTGCGCAAGATAAGTAAAACCAAAGCAAAGTAAAGTTGAATGAATAAATATTGACAAGCAATTCTGTTATAAATAGGTTTTGTTGCTTTGAAAAACACCACATATGGCATTTTTGATGTAAGAATAAATTTGTGGTCGGTACCTCAGAGTGATCCAGCTGTCCAAAGTGTACTAGTTAAGTTATTTTGCAAATGGGCTGTTTCAAGCAGCTGGGAGCTCAGTGTCTTTTGCTTTTTCATGTAATTAGGCTCAGTGATGTTGAGATCAAATCACTGCAGGGCCAAACTGTCTGTTGCAGTCTGCTGATCACTAAAATTGGTCACTCTCTTCCTGAGATTACAAAGTAGCAGAAGAATTTGAGACCGATACCCCCTGCTCTTAATGTATGGTCAATATAACTCTGAACATAAAAAGTGCCCAAAACTTGTGCTCAGGACTGAGTAAGTAAATTAATTGAGGCGAGTGGGGTTTTCTTTTTCTTTTTTTCACCATCAGCAGCACAAGTAAGCAGTTCCATAAATGCACAAGACGTGACAGAGTTGTCAAACAGAATGATTGTGGAAAAAATCTTCAAAGACACGTAGCGCTGGGCGTCCAGCCATTACAAACCAAGTGCCAGGAATCAGGTCATCTATTCTTATCTTTGATTTGACCAGTGGTGTCAAGCTGAAGTGATTATTTCTTTTTCATATTAGCCAGAGATGGAAAATGGGTCCACTGCCAACTGCTTCAGCACCCTATGATTCAACCATGAGGCTTTATCATCAGTTGTTCTTTATCCAAACCTCCTTATCTTTGCATAGTGTTGCCTGTTGCATTTATCTTTCTGAAAACTCCATGACCTGAACAATAAGGAATCTGCAGAAACATAATCTACTTCCTATGTAAATCCAGGTCCTGTTACTGCGAACTCACATTCTTATAAAGCTCCTGAGATTGTGATTCAGACACTGTTTGGGTTTATTCAGGAGTCTGAAAAGACAGTTACACTGTCACTCCAGACAAGAACAGTTTATATCACCTTCTATAAGGCAGGAGCAGTTAAACATGGCAAATAGTGACAGCACAAATAGAACAGCACAGTATCAAGAAGAAGAGTAATTATTATGCACATCCGTCTTTCTGACTGCAAGTGAAAAGCAATAAATTACTGTATGTAATGATTCTAGCCAGTATTGGTCAATTATTACTGTGAAGAGATATGAGAACCCTCACAAGTCAAGCTGCATTGAAAGGCCTTTTTTTCAAGGAAAAGGAAAGCAAAAGTTATTTTTCCACTCCTTACAAGCTTATGATGAATACTCCCATTCCAAAAATTATGCCATTAGCCTACCATGTAGATGCAGGATATAGGTGACAGTCCCTGTTTCTCTGTCCCATAAGTGTATTTTTACACTTGCCATCCAGCAGCAAAACGAGAGATAACCCGAGAAAAGATCATTTGTAAGCTCACAGATGAGGCCTGAAAGCAAGAAGGAGCCAAACTAGAGTGGAGGTCGTAAACAACAGAGGACCAACACTGTTTTCAGGCTGAAACGGCAGATTTGCACTCAGGTCCAAATCAGTTGGGTCGGATGCCCAGATACCGTTGCTGTTATCGGTACAAGTACCGATACTGGCCTATTTTGCTGTACTCATACTAGTTCATGACAGCACCCATCTACTATAGAGCTCCAGGCGTGTTTACGCCGCCATACTGGCAGGAAAATACTTTCAAACATGCGCAGTGCCGGCTTTGCATTTACTCCATCTGAGTTTACGTCTCATTTTAAAGCAGAAGACACTTTTCGTTTCACGAAAATAGATTAAAGGTAGAATCCAGAATGTTTCCCCGTTTCTGTTTATAAGCACTATTGAAACTGAGAGCCCCTCCCCTCGGGCTAATTGCTGAATCGCTCTTCAGCCCCAACACTCTTAGCCTGGATTTTAGATTTACTTAAACAATTTGATAGAAATGTACAAAAATAAATACGCTTGAGGTCATGACTAAGAAATATAAGTGCACTCTACAAATTTGTTGAAAAAGTTAAACGTGTGAATAATTTTAAGTTTGATGGACACAAATTTCTAAGTTTCGGTCTCAACCATGCAAACTGTAAATGTAAGGGAACAGGTTTCCCACAATGAAGTTCACTTCTTTTAACAACAAATTAGAGATAATTCCCAAATAAAGGATTTATACGCAATGTTGGTAATGTCATGTGACTGCCCTCAACTTGTTTCTTTATCCCTGCATATAATACCTACTATCCAGCAGCTGCTGCACCATGACAGAAACATGTGTGGTCTGACATCAAGTTTAGCTAAAACTCTGCCACAGCAAGTGATTGCTACTTAACAAGACTATTTCAGCTCACTGATTACATTAAGTAAAATGATCATGAACTTGTGATTATCACGCTTACCGGAAGTTTTTCCCCGGATTTTGGCACTTCCTCTTCCGGGCCATGTTAACGACAGCCGTTCCTGCTCTGTTATACTGTTTAAATCGGATAAACTAGGACAGTTCTTTACTTATTCCCATGATCCTCTTAGGCTGCTAGGGTTACATCTGAAATAATGTGGTTAAGAGGTCACACATGCAGAAAACATGAATTTATGGAGCGCACACCCACCCATGTCGTTACAACACGTGCACGAAATGAGCCTAGAAACATCTTTATGGACAGTATGAGAAGGAAATACACTGAAGAAGCGCTGTAGTGTGATGAAGTAATACTAAGTGATCAGAATCCGATATTGTTCCATAATTGGACAATCGCACAGACTTGCACATTAACAGAGTCTGCAATTTTCTGCCAGCATTCCTTCCTGCCTTAAGAGGGACCCAACTGCAGTCATGAGACGTCGCCATATATCCAATCCACGCCAGAAGTCCTAATCGGAAGTTTGTTCTTCATGTAACTTACTAAAATTTAGCCCTACCCCTACCCCTGACCATTCTCCTAACCCTAACCACCCGACTACACCAAACGCATCTGATTGCAAGCTGCAGATAGATACTCTTAGTGGTGTTTAACTAACTTCCGCTGGAGACCTCTTGTATGGATTGGATATACGGCGGCGTCCTTATCGGCTATTGTAACTGCAGTTAGGTACTCTTGCCTGCTTTTACTGCATTGCTTCTGGCCTGAATGATGATCCTGAATTCTTCATATTTCTTAAATATCATCGTCCGCTCCTCCATGGTGAAATATGTCGCTCTCTGTTTCTCCATGTCTGCGATTGGTCAGACGCTTCAAACACCACCCCTTTAATGTGAGCACGTACTGATCAAGATTGGAAAACCCTGGGTTGAGTAACCGAGTTGATAACCAGCTTCGTAGTACCGTTTATTAAGATCCCAGATGTCTGGTTAAGTCAACCCAGGTAATAGAGAGAAATCCCGGATATGTTAATCCAGCTTCATAGGCCCCCTGAACAAATGAACCATATGTTTACACACAGCTGTGCTTGTATTTTTGTCTACACACAAGCAACAGTAATGTCAACAGTCCTGCATCATCAATTTTTTAAGAAGTTCAAAAACACTCCTGGCTTTCTTTTTTACACAAGCAGACTCACATACCAGTAATAGTCGTCCTCAAAATTATTCATGCCCTCCAATTAAAGAAAATGTTAAATTCACAACAGTAATTCAATAACAAGTAACTAAAGCAACTAATAATAACTAAAAATTTACAATGTCATAATTTGGTGAAATAAAATATTGCTTTTGAATTGTGGTCGGAAATAATAATAATAAAAAAAAAACTGTCGTAGACATATAAAAGCACCTTTCCCATGAACAGTGGAGCAAAATACCTCTCAACAGGTGTAGAAGTCTTTTTTTAACACTACAAGAAACACCTGATTGCAGTGATTGCCTCAAAGTGTTGCTCAACAAAATTTTAGCTTCAAATCCCCATCATGCTCGTTTACTTGTTTTATTTTTTGTTTGTTTTTAAGATTTATTTCAAACCACAATTTAATCAAAATCAATGTCATGATTTTCATAGAATTTTTATCTATTATTACTTTTGTCAATTTCATCTTATTTTACTGACAGCTTATTTTGTCCTTCAATTTGAGGGTATGAATAATTTTGAGGACGACTGTGTATGTGCCTACACACACACACACACACCCCCCCCCCCCCCCCCCCCCCCCACCACACACACACACACACACACACACACATCCATGAAGGTTTTGTTATGTTGCATTTTGAAACTGGATGTCATTAACAGTCATTTTGTATATTTATAAACCATTTTTACCTCCATATATTTATTATCTCAAATGTACTGTGAAATTGTGTTTTGATAGCCAGTCAGGGGATGAACAAAAAACATCAAAGGGTGTTATGCAGTGTCTGATGCTGGGATGTTGGCAATAGGTCCTACATGGGGTGACTGTTCTGCAAAAAATGTTTTAGGTGTTTGCTGAGTGTCTCATTAACATTAATGTGAATAAAAAGATACAGATCAGATTTTTGCAGCAGAACTTAGCAATGATGTCACTGGTGATCAATATATTCAGCTGTACATTGTTAATGTGGAAAATCAATAAATATGTCATTTCAGAAATACTCTTTTTCTCTTATGCACGAAAGTCCATCACAGATGTCAGTTTCCTCTTAGAAAGTGTTTTCTGTTTTTCACCTTTGTGCATGTGCAGCTGTTTAAAAGTAAACTGAGCAACATCAGCAGAGTCTTTTCAATGTAAACTATGTGGAATGTCTGTGTCCTTTTACCTTGAAAGTTTACTGATTCTAAAAGTTTATGTGTTTGAACATCCATTCAGCATCCTTCTCCTCAGCCATGATAAATTTCAAGGGAAGCGTTATTATGCCATCACCTCCCCCCCAGCCTGCAGTGAAACACTGGTGTCACCTTGATCACAGACTGTAAAAAAGACTTATGACACTTGTGACACCTGACCAGGATGAGCAACCACTCTAAATCCAAATATCAAACCATTCAGCTCTATTTCTGAGTCGAGTCTCTGGCCGGCTTACAGAAACAGGGGGTTAGAGGGCTTGTAACAGCCTGGAGAACTTTATGGCTGGCCCGAGACCATAGTCAGGATCAGGGCTGTTCAAAATATTTATAGAAAAGATGCTACCTGAGACTCCCTGAGGATACGAAAATAATTATGACATGCAAACAGAAATCAGATTAGTTCAGTTCATGGTTGTCTGAAGGGATACTTTATGAATTCAGATAATCTAAAGTTTGGAAATAAGGACATACAGAATGAGCTTATAAATTAGTTTAAATACTCACAAAAAGTTGGCAGCTTTTTAGAGCCAGTGTTGGAAGAACTGCAGATGAAGATACTTTCATAAACATTATATTAAATAGTGATGACTGTCATTTGTGTTGGACATACTGTAAGTTAAAAGCTGGAGTTTGTTATGTAACTGAACCAAGCTTAAATCTGTTCAATTGAAAAAAGCAGTTGAAAATAGCACATAAACCTCAATAAATGAATTGTTTTTAGGGATTAGTTCTCTATTTTTTTACTCTACTTTTTTTTTTTTAAAACCGATATTGTCCAACTCTAAATTTCCGATATCGGATATAAACTGATACCAACAAATGCCAACAGCTGTGAAATTGTATCTCTCATATTTTAAGAAATACAACTATCTTCTGCTCAGAGAGCAAAGATCCCAAAATATCCTTAACTCAGCCAGAGGAGTTCATTGTGGACATCTGGCTGCCATATATCAACTAGTTCAGTAGGTATTAGCCAACATGTGGCTAACTATAATGTTTGTGACAACTTGGTAACTTAACCAACAACTTAGACATATTATAAGCATCTTCAAAGCAAGTCAGTCTGAGCAGCAGCAGCTGCACCGTGGTCATATGACTCTAAAAGGAATGCTGGGATATGAAGTTCTTCCAAAATGAGATCTCATTTGTAAAAATATTGGTCCAAAACCCCCAATACCGATATTTTCAGTTATCACATTTTAATGCAGATACAGACAATAATATTGGTAGGTCTACATCTATAATTATCCTTTATCATTTTTTTTTCTGTTTTAGTTTTTGGCTTTGTTACTAACATACAGAACTTACACTTTTGGCTATATGCCTAACCAAACAGCTGTTCTGTGCGATGATTGCATCCATTTCCTCAGTGAAACTGTCACTGACATGCAACTTAAACTGAACAGAGATACAAACAGGGCTCTGGAAGTATAGTCTCTTTTTTGTATTTTTTTTTTTATATGTGAGGGTAAAGATGGAGAAAGTCTACTGAGAAGAGAGGTGAAACAGATATAGAAATGGGTGAGACAGGACACAGGCAAAGTCAAACAGTAAACACTGTATGATGGCAAGAATAACTGAATCATTGCTTATATCAACACAAGCTAAAGAGAACTGGGAAGAGAGACAGAGCAGACACTTAACTGAAAATCAACTGCGGTCCCAGCATTTTACAGAAGGGAACAGGAGACACATACAAAACTACTTGCCTCCTCAGCAGTTATTCGAAGAGCATGACAGCAAACTGTCAGATAACGCTCCCGAACTGTCAGTCAAGCTAATGTATTCAGAAGCTAATGTAAAGATATTTATATATAGGTAGGTGCTTATAAAAGTAAATCCTGGACACAGTAGTGATATTTGAAAGCCAGTTTCTACTAAGTTTAGCTGTCATGCTGCTACTTTGTGTGCAACATCTGACAACTGTCTAAATTCAGTCCATCACTAAAGTAATTATAGTTTCTGACTGCAGTGCTGCCACCCCAGCAAATCTGTGGCATTACAATAGCAGAGTGCACTGTCCAGTAAGCAATAATGTCATCTTAAATTGTTGGATAAAGTTGGTGTCTCTGCTAAATGCACTGCATTCTGGGCTGTACATTAAGCTGATAGCTGGGACCAGTTTTTCCCTGTGGCATCGTTATCTCATCAACAACTGAAGACAATAAATCTCATTCTCTCTGAGAGATCAATGCCTTGTTTAAAGAGATTTACCTCTGCCAGCAAATGTTTTCCCCTCTATTTAAGATAAGCCCAATCTTAACACCTGTCATCACATGTGGGAAACTGCACAGTTGATCTGCCTTTAAATTTTAAATTGAAAAAAAACTTCTACATCTGCATTTTTTATGTGTCATCTGTAGCCATTTTCTGCTTTTGGAGTGGCATTTTATGTCACTGAAGTAGCACAACACATGTTTAGAGTTAGGGTAGCATCCCAGTTTTGGTTGTGATCCTCTCTCAGTTTACCTAAACTTAAACTAAACATTGAGTACCATCAATATTAACCCATATTCACTCACTTTAATAATTTTGAAATAAGTTCAGCACTGTGACTGATAAAATAGTGGCCAAAGACCTTGCAGAAGCCAAAGCTGTACAGTAGTTACACAAAGTAGCTATGAAGTGCATGTGCATAATTTTTATGCATTTCATCATCTCTTTCTTCTTTACATGCTTCTGCAGAGTCCTGCTGTGAGGATTGTTCATGTTGAAGGAAATTACCACAGCTTCAGATCATTGTTGGTGTGTATAGAAATAGAAAAAGCTTGTCACAAACAGCAGCGTTGAGAGCTCAATTTGACAACCAAATACACTAACTCTACTATTTTTTGCAAAAGGGATATCTTTTATGCCTTTATTACATGTACTGTACATTTATAAAACATCAAAGTACATTAAATATTTGATGTTGTCAGGAATATGTTAATTTTATACCACTTCTTATACTGTAAGAAGCTTCTTCCATCCTGACAGTTACCAGCTGAAATTAACATAGTTTTGCACCATTAATAGAAACATGTTTGATTTGGTCTTGCTGCTAGTGGAAGAACAGGGATTGCACTTTTTTCTCCTGCAGTTTCTGATTTTATTTGGGTTTGTTTATATTAAAAACAAACGATAAACTGATTAAAATTTATTTATCCTATTTTCTGGACAATCTAAATCTTTTTTGATTATGTAAATCACATCACATATTTAAGGTATTTAGGGACATTACTCCTTTACATCATCTAGTGCAGTAATAGGGGAATATCACGCTTACTGGAACTTCCCCGGTATTTGGGCATTTCCTCTTCCGGGCCATTTTAACAACAGCCATTTCTGCTCTGTTATACTGTTTAAATCGTATAAACTCCAAACATATTAAGTTTTCATTCCAGACTGAAGTGATACTGGATCAAAAGCAATCGATTCGCCGCGGTGAAGGGCCGAACTTTATAATAAAACATACGTTTGTTTGTCGCCGGTGGGGCACAACACCGCACGTCACCGGCACTTCACAGCATGCTAGCATTAGCCAGCTAGCGTTTACTGACGTGCTTAATATTGTGCGTCTTAAAACACACAAACATCTGAAAATCGGGTCTGTACCTCCCTGTTTCCAGTGGAACAACTGGGGACTGCCAAAAAAAGGAGACACTTTCAGATGCTTGTGTGTTTTCAGCCGCACAAAGTTAGGCATGTCATCGAGCTGGCTAATGCTAGCCTGCCAACACGACTGTGCAGTCTGCCGGCTACAAACAAACGTGTGTCGTTTTATTATAAAGTTCGGTCCTTCACCGCGGCGAATCGGTCGTTTTGATCCACTTCTTCATAGCATTACTTCAGTCTGGAATGAAAACTTGGCATTGGCGTTTATCCGATTTACAAAGTTTAACAGAATAGTAGCTGGCGGACGACTGGTAGCAGGCTAGCATTAGCCAGCTTGATGACGTGCCTAACTTTGTGCGGCTGAAAACACACAAGCATCTGAAAGCATCTCCTTTATTGGCAGTCCCCAGTTGTTCCACTGGAAACGGGGGGGGGGGGTACAGACCCGATTTTCAGATGTTTGTGTGTTTTAAGACGCACATAGTTAAGCACGTCGGTAAACGCTAGCTGGCTAATGCTAGCATGCCGGTGTTGTGCCCCACCGGCTGCAAACAAACATGCTACGTTGTTTTATTATAAAGTGCGGCTCTTCACTCTGGAGAATCGCTTTGATCCACTTCTTCCTTAGTATCACTTCAGTCTGAAATCCGTGAAAATTTAAGTAGGGTTGGCGTTTATGCACGTTATCTACAAAGTAAAGCAGGGACATTGAACTGGGCCGGAAGGGGCCGTCTAACTGTTTCAAACCGGAAGTTCGGAACACGGAAGCGTGATAATCCCCCATTCTTTTCTTCAAAAACTCGAATTCCCTGCGTGTTATTTAGCTCTGTAGAGGCCTGATAACGAGCCCTTCATTTGATTCAGGTGTGTTGGAGAAGGGATGCATCTAAACGTTGCAGGGTTCTGGCTCCCAAAGACTGAACTTGGCCACCCCTTATCATGTGTTTTCCTTAAAATAAGGAATTTGTAAGAAATAGGATAGATAAACATGACATTATTTTTGATTGTTCTCTTGTTTCCTTTGCAAGGACATTTTTACCTGTTTAACTGTTTACTTGAAGGGATTTGTGCTGAACACAGGAAAAAACTCATTAGAGACAATTAAACATTGGACATAACAGCAGCAAAGTCTGCTCGTGCGCACAGATTAAAAATGCATGATGTTTTTATTAAACTGAGAACATTGGTTTACATATATTGTTGTTTCAACCTCTCTGCTTCCAGATAAATGTCTCTGTGTAGATTTTGAATGTGACAGCAATGTAAAGAAGCTCCTGTCATTTGATACTGACAGACTGACTCCAAAGCTGGACTTCTATGACTGATGTCTTTGGATAGATGAAAGGTTTTTTTTTTTTTTTCGAACAAAAGATAACTCTAGTTGTATCTTACTTTGGCATCATCCCTGTTTGCCTTTCTTATCACACTGTCTTTCTCTTATCTCTATGCCTCTTATTCACCCCAGACCTCATTCAGTGTTACACTAAGCTCCTGTGTCTGACTCAGATGCAGTGTTAAAGTAACACTACTGAACTTTGGCAGATTTTCTCACTTTGGCGCCTCAAATCAATGGCTAATTTGGCATCCATCTTGCATCCCGTCTCTTCTCTGAACTCTATTCAGCCAGTGAAAGTAATTCTCATGCTGACTCTTGTCTTATTTCTTGTTCTGTCTCTCGTGCTTTTTCACATCATCTAAACAACACAGTGAGGAAACAACAGAATGTGTAAGAGGCTTCTTTTGGTCCAGAAAGGTACAGGTCATTCCTGCCATCACCCTCCAGTACAATCGTAGGGAACCTTGGTCTTTGAGGGTCGCGGACCTGCAAGTTTTCAGTGTTTCACTGCTCCAGCTCAACTGTTCAAATCGAATGGATCCAATGGCCTATCAAGCTCTGCACAGTGATTTATTCATTTGAATCAGGTGTGTTGGAGCAGGGCAACATTCTACTGTATCAAGATGAATCGTGTACTCACTTTACCTGCTAGTGGTTTTAATGCCATGGCTGTTTGGTGTGTATCAAAACATTTAACTCTGAAGTTAAATCTGCCTTAAGCCAAAGTGATAGCCATATGTTCTGTTGCAATGGAAAGCAAGGATTTACAGTAGCTGGTGATGGTGATTTGTTTTGTCCTGTCTGATCCTCACAGTTGACATTAAATCTAACAAAATATGTTTGAAAATGAATTTAGATATAATAGAAAATTAGAAAAATGTTTGATCTCACTGATTTGTTCAAATTTGAGTCATCTCCACACCATGGGGCTGTGTCAGAGCTATATGCACATTCTAAGAAACAGGTTAAATGTTTCAGAGCATGTAATATTTCAATAATATACAAAATCACTCACTTTATTTTGCATTTCTCTTTTGTCTTACTTGCAGAAACAAAGTTGCTTTTAGACAGAACTATTTTCAGATTGCATGTGAAACTTTGGACATGTAACAAGTCACATTTTAACAAGAAGCCCCTGGGTTTTTCTCTCTTTTTTAAAAGATGCTCTTAGGTTTCAATTTAAGTGAAGGTTTTCAGCATTGCTATTACTGCCCAAATTCTGGCCAAGATTTGGCAAATTAGTCTGCTAAAGAAGAAAAATAATGCATGCAGCTGTGTTGATGCTGCAGGACCAAATTCAATAACCTTTGATGTGCTGTGGTGATTAAGCACCCAAATGCTAGACTCAGCAAGCAGGAGGCAAACAATAATGAGCCAAAACTTTATCAAAATGAAACAAAAGGCACAGGTAAAAGTGTTACGTCCACAGGCTCCTATGGGATGGAGACTAATTGTGTGAGCAGGTGTTCCGCATCATAGCCATCAGCTGTGGGAGGTCTGCTCCCATGCCAGGGATTGGTGCACCATCTACAACTGCTCCTGATTGGCTCGTCACTCTCCCACATTCAAGCTCTGATTGGATGGACCCACTCACTCCTCTGACTCCTGATTGGCTGACATCTGGACATCTCACTGATATGCCTTTCCATAACTACATTTGTGGGGACATTAGCAGACTGTGTTCATCCACAGTGTCGCTCCAAGTGTTTGAGCTTTCCATTTTGCATTCTGCAATTGCTGTTACCATTTTGCTGTTATGTGGTATTTTAAGTCTTTACAGGTTTTCCACTGCTTATTTTGAAGCCCCTGGTTTAGGGATGGGGAAACCAAAGTCTCATGCGACATCTGAGTTTCCATTACACTTTTTCGAAAGATTAAAGTGATATTTCTTAAATTTCGAAAAAGTACAATTGTGATATGCAGGTGTTTTAACTGAATTGTATAAGCCGTAATTCTCGTAAAATCCTGTCCCGTTAGACTCCACTTTGTGGAAGATGGAGATATAAACATTTTGGGCCCGATTTACGAAAGGCTTGCGCTTGTTAAAACAGGCGCTATCTTCATTACGCACGCAATAATCCGCCAGAGCTGATTTACAAAGCAGGGCAAAAGGAGGTTTGCGCCTGTCAAGGGGCAAAATAGCGCCACTGTCCATTTTGCGCATCTGCTGCAGATGAATATGCAAACTGGGCGTTTCTGCCAGAAAGCGCAAAATATTGGGAGGAGACTATGCAAAACCTCAGTTTAACACGCGCAATGTGATCTATCAACCGTTCAACGGAAAGCGGGGGCAAAAAATTGCGTGTAATTTAGCACGTCTGAAAAGCAGGTATAACTGGCAGCTTTACGCACTGATGGCTGAAAGAATGCTGCACACAGGACTGCAGACATCGGGTTAGAATCATTCTCATGATGTGTTCAGGCGACACGTCAAGTTTTCATTATTTAATTAAATAACAATCAACATCACTGTTAAACACAGATTATTCTAGACATGAACCAGAACATCTGCAGCTGCAGCATCTAGTTAAAGCTGATATTAATTATGTCTTTTTATTTTCTTTTACTTTTTGCCAATGGCATATTTTTAAATCAAAATCATCTCCTGCTCCTCCACACGCAGCGACTGCTGCTGCTGTTCTGAGGTTGCTGTCCTGTGTGAAGTTGGCCCCCACCCCACAGAAAACTCAGTGAAAATAACCAGTAACGCACAAACTATTGATACTACTTTAGTTTTGCGTGGGGTGGGGGGCAATTACACAGGTCCCGCGGCTGGCATTGTGCCAAAGAACGCGCAGTCTGTGCGTAATATCAGATCATCTTCAACAGTGTCCTTATCCATGTCCTTAAATTGGCCTCTTCTTACGATCCACAGGGAAACCTGCTGCATCGCTTTTATTTATAGTTATTATATGAAGAGTTCATTTGCAAAAACAGACAAACATCACTGTGGAAAAACAGAGTTAACTGCTTTTGTTGCTGTCGGGTACAAACGTCATATCTCCATTTTAAATCATTAAACCCTCCACTTCATGTGAGCTTGATTTGCTGAAAATATTAAAAGTAAATGAAGAGTTTATGTGCAAAATCAGTTAACTCCATTTTTTCTAAATGGCTATTTTTGCAAATGAACTCTTCATATTTATCTTATATTCTGTTTTTTATTTGCCTCATTATATCTCTGAAACTAACATCTCTCTATCAGGATGAATTTCATTTTGCGTTTACCACATGCTCTTCTGAACTTTCCGTGGCGCAGGGAGAGCGCACGCTAAATCCTCATTTAAATCCTGCTGTTTGCGCCTGTTACAGATTGCGCGTGTAATCTTTGTAGATCACCCGCAAACGCTAAAATGACAGCGCACGCTATTTTTTTTGCGAGGCAAAGACATTAGACTCGCAATTTGGATTCTTTGTAAATCAGGCCCTTTATGTTTTAGAGCTTCTGCTGTTCCTCATCAGGAGATGAAAGCAGTGGATCATAATTCAGAGGCAAAGTGTATGTACAGAGCCCTCTGTTCATATCGGCGGGAAAAAAACACTCGTGTCGACTTCCGGGACAGACGCCCGAAACGTAATACAAATTAAAAAAACCTCAGGATCAACTTTTGGTGAGTGGATCTCAATTTTTGATCTTGTATTCCACTTTTACCCAGCACCCAGTTCCTGACTGATGTGCATGATACAGCTGTTGACTACTGAGGCACAGTCAAAAGATGTCATCCTGTGGTCACGCATTATTAAATTGTGGTGACGTATAATTAACGTATGGGGACGAGATAACTGAGTCATGTTGTTATAAATGTGTGGTAATGACGTAAACAGCTCGTGGCCAGTCGTTAATACATGAAGAACTTAAACCATATCTTATCTTCATGTCCAAAATTAACTCAGATTGCTGAATTAGAAAAAAAAAACAGCTTAGCAGGAGTGAAAACACAGTACTTGCTGACATGAACAACATAAGTTACGACAAACATTTACAGTTTCAGTCACTAAAGGAAACTTCGAAGTATTTATACAGAGGCAAGAAATAACTAAGGACAGGTGTGGTAATGAACTATTTGAATCCAGGTGTGCAGACATGTAGAAAAAGAGAATTTTTGACATGTTTACATAAAATCTGGAAATGTTGAATCAAAGAGGGTTTGCTGCAATGTTTTGGAACAATGTTCTTGTTTTAAGTCCGTGAATCACTGCTTTGTTCTTGTGGTTTTCTGTCTGCTCTTCCTTTCTCGAACCAGCTTGTAGACTTGATTTAACCAATGGGCTCTATGCACAACTCCACTACTTCCTAACTAAAGCCAGCTCCTTTGTGTCCTGTCTTTCATTATTGGACGATTTGATTAATCCAGGTGTGACTGTGACTCAGTATCCACAAAGAAAATGGTCAAGCACACCTGGATTAATCAGTTTGTCCAGTAATGAAAGACAGGAGGCAAAGGAGCTGGTTTAAGTTCAGGAAGTGGTAGAGTTGTGCATAAAGCCCATTATACATCAGTTTGTCAGTAATTGAGTCATGTCGAGTAAGAAAAGAGGAAATAAGACCCATTACCTTAATAAATGTAACTTTAGTTATCTAATGAAGACACGGGTCCTCAGTTGCGCTCAGTTTTGTGAATTTCATCTCGTTGCTGTTGCCCAAATTCAGAAAGAGCCATTAAATTAAATATTAAAGGGACTAGAGGCAGGAATTTAAAAAAAACCAAACATGAATGTCCCTTTTTTTTCATACTAATGGGTGATGAGTGTTTGTATTCTATTATATTTTGTTTATGTGTGATATATTGTGTCTGGTCTTGTTTTGTCAATGTTTTGTTTTTTGGTCCCCCTTGAAAACGAGATGTTGCATCTCAAGGGGTTTTCCATTAATAAATTAAAATTTAAATTGATGAAGCACTAAATACCAAAAATAACGTTTCCACCCATGTTTCTCTCCGTTGCCTTGAACAGGCTGTGTGCTGCAAAATGCGCTGCAATTCGGTGTCCGAATTTCCTGCTCTGCATTGCGGACGGGAAAAAGATGGTCGTGTTAAATTAAAACACTGTAAGCGATAGTTATGGATTATTCTGCCGTCAGAAAACGATCCAGATCAACTGAAAGACCACTACAAAGTGTAACTACGAAAAAAAAAGCTTAGTAAACAACATTATAGCTTTCTAGCTCTGCTATGCGGACGTGACGTCAAATGACGCTACATCCATTTTTGAAGAAGCCGGTCGTGCTAAATTCAAACACTCTAAGCGATAGTTATGGATTATTCTAACGTCAGCAAAGGATCAAGATCAACGGAAAGATTGGCTCCTTCAATTCCGTAACTAACAGAGGCTATTAGCATAGGCCAGCCTCTCTCTGACACGCCTACGGACATCTGTCGACACTGGACCACATGCTCCACTCCACAACATGTCGAGGGGGCGAGACTTGTGGGATTTCCAGTTTGCATTTTTTCGGCTTTTAAATCATTACATTTCCTGTTCAAATACACAAAGTGCCTTTCCCATTATGATACAAAACATTTTAAATAAAAACTGGGGATGTCCGATCCAGATGCCGGCATCGATACTCGCTCCCATACTGATGTAGGCTTCTCCTTACTGACAGCACCTGAGCTCCGGAAACGTTTACGCTGGCAGAATAATTATAACTTTTTTCTGGTTTACTCCAGAAAAGCTGGAAGCTGGACTCCAGATGCAGCTGATTAATCAGACAATAACTGCATCCCTCTAAGGAAGGGGAAGGGGGCGGGTGCAACCGATGTTACTTGATGCGTTACCGGTCGGGTTGTGAGCTAAACATAAAGGGGTTGGGTTCGGAAGCCATCCTTACCGGTGGGTGCGGGTTGGTGAAACTGGACTCATGCAGGACTCTGGTAAAGGGAGGACCCCCCCCTGCTAACGTAGATCACCGGGGACTCCCACCAGGAGAGGAGAGACCTGCTGCTCCCGCAGTTCATTCTCATGTTGTTTCTTGCTCCTGTTCTCTTAACTCCATTTCATCTTCCACTCCCCCTCTCTTGCCTGATGTGCTGGAAATGTGGGACACATGCGGGACGGACAGTCGTCCCATTGTTTTTTTTTGTTTGTTCGTTTGTTTCGTTTTTTTTAATCCCTTCACGGAGCCTCTATTCGTCTGCAGGGCCAAACGTAACATGGGTTTACCGGTAGTACTGGAACCAGACCACACACACCGCCACAAATCAATTTTATTTTGCAAAAATATTGATGAACAGAATATCAAAGGCATCACAGGTGCATCCACCTCCAAACTACTCCCAGCTTGAGGTGTGTTGGCCGTCTGCTCACATCCGCAGCATCAAGGCCTTTTTAGATAGAACACGGCAAGCGCAAGAGGACGGCAGCAAACACATTCATTGTGCATGTGGTACCGCCACGGCAGCGCGTTCCGCCATGCCGCGGAGCTCCGCGGCGCACAAAATGGGCGCATGCCGCCACGGTGGCGCTCACGCCGCTGCGCTCGAATAGGGGATTTTCACGTTTTCCGGAACTTCCCGGTATTTGGGCACTTCCTCTTCCGGGCCATTTTAACAACCGCCGTTCCTGCTCTGTTATACTGTTTAAATCGGATAAACTCCAAGCATACTTAAGTTTTCATTCTAGACTAGGAACTAGGAAAAGGGATCAAAGCGACTTCCCGCGTGAAGGGCCGAACTTTATAACAAAACACACGTTTGTTTGTCGCCGGTGGGGCACAACACCGGCACTTCACAGCATGCTAGCATTAGCCACAGCGTTTACTGACGTGCTTAACATTGTGCGTCTTAAAACACACAAACATCTGAAAATCGGGTCTTACACCCCCCCCCCCCCCACCCCCGTTTCCTGGGACTGCCAAGAAAGGAGACGCTTTCAGATGCTTGTGTGTTTTCAGCCGCACAAAGTTAGCCGTCATCAGCTGCAATCTAGCCTCTAACACGACTCGCAGTCTCCGCCACAAACAAACGTGTGTCGTTTTATTATAAATTCGCCCTTCACCGCGCAATCGGTCGTTTTATCCCTTCTTTCTTAGCATCACTTCAGTCTAATAAAACTTGCATCGTATCTATTACAAAGTTTAACAGAGTAGTAGCTGGCGGACTACTGTTAGCAGGTTAGCAACCAGTTATGCGTGCCTGACTTTGTGCGCTGAAAACACACAAGCATCTAAAGCGTCTCCTCTTGGGAGTCCCCAGTTGTTCCACTGAAACGGGACAGCCCATTTTCAATGTTTTGTGTTTTAACCCATTAAGCGTCAGAACGCTAGCTGCTAATCTAGCATCTGTGGTCCGTGTTGTGCCCCACCGGCGACAAACAAACGTGTGTTTTATTATAAATTCGCCCTTCACCCGCAATCGATTCTTTATCCACTTCTTCCTTAGTATCACTTCAGTCTGAATAAAACTAAATGTTTGGTTTATCCGATTTAAACAGTATAACAGAGCAGGAACGGCTGTTGTTAACATGCCCGGAAAGGAAGTGCCCAAATACCGGGAAGTTCCGGTAAGCGTGATAATACCCTATTAAAATTTTTCATCGCCGCAGCGCCTCGACATCCTAGCGCGCCAATAGGAGGCCAGTTCCGAAAAAAGTGGTCCTTGTTCAGCCTAAGAAACCTAAGAGGTCTGTGTAAAATGCAGTTCCCGACGAACCTAACCCCCCAAGTTCTCCTTGTTATCAGGATCAGGTGGCCCCCACCCCACGTGCTCGGTCCCGCTGTCTCTTTCGCCGTCTCTCGCCCTCCCCCGTGCGCAGCAAACGGTTCTATCTAAAGGGCCTCAAGCTACAGCCCTAAAATCACTGTTTGGACTTTTCTCTGTTCATTTCCCGTATCCGCGCTCCTTGGTATCAACAAGTACTCAAATGTCAATACTTGTACTTTGTTGGCAAGAAAGTCGTATCGGGACATCCCTAAAACTATTCCACTTTTTCTAAACTTGACTCTTTCTCTGACTCTCGTCTGTAAGCGCAAGAAAAAAACTACTACTTACTTACTTTCAGCCTCACACGTGACGGGAGTGTGTGCGTGTGACAGGCGACAGAGCACGGCTGCAGAAGAAGAACAATGTGGAGTTTTATAAAAGTTAATGATAAGGTGGTGATGTGCAAGTTGTGCGGCGAGGACTGTGCTTTTCTCAGACCCACGTCTTTTTCTAGGATGCAGGCTCACCTAGAAAAAAAAGAAGCAAGACGTGCTTCATCCTCATTCTCAGGATCAGCCTGGTTCAAACATGTACAGAATCCCAAAAGCTGCAGCCCCGTCAGATACAGAGTCGGGTAATGCATGCATAACTGGGCCGGTTCTGATTCCAGCTCTGTCCTTCCTGCGGCCAACAGCGCGCGCCTCATTTGCATTATTTAAATGAACATTCATGTCAGTCAAAACCTCATATGAGCTATCACGAGAGTAAGTGGTGGTATGAGCAAAGGGTCAGAATATGCACTTTGTTTGATTTTTTTTTTCTAACAAGTTTTTAGGAATTATTTTAGGACATTGTAAGGAGAGTGGACAGATTAAAAGACCAGGTAATTACTCCTTTAACAGAAAATCTCTAAGAGTAACAAGGACACCGACAGAAAAAAAAAGAGGCAACTAATACCTTACCTGCAACTTTCCATTCACTTTCCATCCCACTGTGTACGGATTACTAAGGGGGAAAAAAATGCATCAGAAAGTCAGGATTATCCAGAATTGCGCTCCACTACAACCTGAGTGATCTTTGGGACCAGTGTTATGGGGGATTACGCTGCTCTCTGTTTTTACATGCACATCATGAACATCACTGCAATTATTAAAATCTATTTATTTCTCTTGGTGAGGTTGGTCTTCAAAAAACGTGTTCCTCTTTAAATGTGACCAAATAATTTAGCTTACTAAATGCAACCAAACAGCAACTTAAAGCTAAAGTAACAATGGCCCAAGAAACAATAGTTATAAAGCAATGGAATAGTTTTCCCACACAAGAACCTAAATATGGTCCACTGTTTGGAAGTCTTGCACTCATGCGGCTCCACCAAATCTCCAGTGGCTTTAAAATACTGTGTGGACCTTTCCTTGTTTTTATGCCACTTAATTTCAACAAAGTAATCTGTCCACAGTGACTTTCCATTGGCACTTTCCAATGCCATTCTCGAGGGATTTCTGGTAATTTCATGCAGCTCTGTGAGCCAAGTTCCAGCTGAAGTCCAACACTGAGGCTGCAGCAGACACAATACTTGTTCTTCAGTTGTTCTTTTTTTCCATTTAAAATGTTTATACGAGGTCATATAAAATCCTATTCCCCTCTATGGTACATTTAGACATTAAAGTGATACAGCGGCAGTTATCGATCCCTGCATTGGCACGAGTCAAACATTTGATCGACGGATGTTGATGCTCACTCGCTATCTGGCAGAGCTACATATTTCACATTACCATCCTGTGGTGGCTCCCAATGTTATTATAGTTAACTAAAACTACAAAAACGAAAACTAAAATTGAAAACATTTCAGTTAACTAAATAAAAAAAAAACGACAGTTTTAACAAAACGATAACAACTGAAACTGTATCATGTCTTTACAAACTAACTAAAACAACAAAATTATTCAGAACATCCTTAGTTTTAGTCTTTGTAAATTAACATAGTACATCAGCTTTTTGGGCTGATTTAAATCTATTTCTATTTAACCTTTTACTTTCTCTACTGTTTTACTCCAAGTGCTTTCTATATTTT
Source organism: Atherinomorus stipes (assembly GCA_023101725.1). Lineage (NCBI taxonomy): Eukaryota > Metazoa > Chordata > Actinopteri > Atheriniformes > Atherinidae > Atherinomorus > Atherinomorus stipes. Next base: position 12,711 of record JALJCO010010656.1, on the reverse strand, counting down.
AATGCCACCAGACAAACACCTATAATTTACTAAAAGAAAACCCCCCAAAACAAACAACACTGAAACTAAAAAACAAACAAACAAACATTTTCCAAAAATAGAAACTAAAAAACTAGCAAATCTCCAAACAACAAACAACTAATTAAAAACAAAAAGCAAAACAAAAAAACTGAAACAATTAAAAACCAAACATTATACCTTGTGCTCCTTTTTGTTAATATTGTATTGTCCATGAGGTTCTGCAGGTGGTGTCTGGAAACCAGGTAACCGGATGCTATAAAAAAGGTTTCCCTCTCTCTTGCCTGTCAGCGGCTGCTGGGTCCACGCGGCACGCCACCTTGTCTGGGCTGCCTTGATCCTCCGCCCCAGCTGGGGACCTCGTTTTATTAAATAAATGTCAGACCAAGGGTTTGGAAATATATTAGCCGTTGTGTCCTCCCTCCTTTGTTTCAGGTTGTAACAATCCCATTGGATTGGACTGTATGTACAGTATGTGAGGTGTTTTTCCCATTGATCAAATGTTTGACTTGAGCCAATGCAGGGATACAGCCTACAATCAATTACCACTATACAGAGGCCAATTTTAAAAAGAAAAAACTGCTGTAACTCTATGAGTGTAGACATATTGACAACTGAGTTTTTGTTTTTTGTTTTCTTTTTTTGCTTAACCCTAACCCTTTTTTTTTTTTGGGGGGGGGGGTCTACAGTTGGGGCGTTTCCCAGTAACTGGGTCAAATCTAGTGAACATCACTAGACACCCTTTAGCCCATGCATGTATGGCCTGAGGGTCTATACATATCCTCACTATAACCAGTGCCCTTTAATTTTTCCCTTTTGTGACTCTTTCAACAGTTCCCTCGAACAATTACTGTGCTGGAGACCACTCCCTGTAACTGAACAAGCATTGATGTCTAGCTGTGCTGGAGTCTGAGTCAACACTGTCCCCAGAGCGCACTTTGAGTCCGACCTTATATATCTCCGGTTTAAACAAACACCTCCAACGATGTGTGAATGCAGCAGCTAGTACAATAAAAAGCGTGGAAGTATTAAAGGCGTGTTGTTCCCTCGCAGATGGGCCCTTAGATTTAATTGCTTTTCTTGCTACATGTATGAAGTTCAGCAGATGATTGACAGTTTTGCCATAACCTCCAGATTCCCTCTGAGTATGAGCGTATGAGCCTCTGTAAAGGTCAAGATGAAGGTTTCCTTTATTCCGGTGACTTCTCAATTTTTCAGTCAGGTCTGCGGACGTGAACCAGCAGCCTTATGATCAGGAGGTCACTCATTTTAACCTTTGTGTGCTACTGGCAACCTTGCTGAGAGCTTCGGATGACTTGGCCGAGCAAACTCATCCACAAGTGCTATTCCCCAGTCAGACATCAGCTCTGACAGATGGCTGTGTGAGCATGAGAGCATAAAGCTCTCTGAAACATCCCTTCTACTTTCACTTGAGCTCACTGGGAGCACTTCATTGGCTGCTTTGTAGATTAATGCAATTCCCATATGAGGACCTATGGACATGAATCTCTGTGCTACAATAAACACACAAAAAATAACCAGTGCTTTGTGTTTGTTGGCTCACAGAGGTCATTTATGATATAAGATTAGTCTCTAAGGATAATGAGTTTAGCTGACTGTGCTAATGAACTGCTGTGTTCATGGATAATTAGTTTTGGCTCTTCTGGCAGGTTTCAAAGGGATCGGGATACATTTGTTATCATTTTACAAATAGTTGGGGCGTTTCCCAGTAACTGGGTCAAATCTAGTGAACATCAGCAGTTCTCTGAACTGTAAGATAGAGCAACAATTATATAAAACCATAACATTTTACATGATACAATTACATTTTTTTCACCTCCTCTACAACAGAAATCGTTTAGTAAGTTCACACATTAGCTTGTTTAAGAAATACACGTTGATCCAAATAAAATCAAAGTTACTAAATTTAATTCTGTAAAGTCACTCTAATACTTCCAGATAATGTGGTTTTAAGTTAAATAACCCCTCCAATGATACATTTATTTAGGATGTAAGCATTTAACATATGCTCCACAGTCCTCGTCCAGGACTTACACCCATAAGTAACATAAGAATTCAGTAGAGAAGGAAACTGGCAACAAGATAAAAACCACAAGGGATAGAGTGAGTTGTAAAGCTTTCCAGTTGGTCCCTTGATGTGGTATCAATTTCTCGCCATATTAAAACTGTCAGTTGTTTTGTTTTATAATGTAATTGATCAAGTGGAAAAAGCACAACACTAACAAGGTAAAAGAGCAAATCTCTACCTGTCATAGTGGACTGAGATATATTTCAACCAGATAATCAATTCTCCTACCATAAAGGTTTACTGAAACAAGGAAGGTAGCCCATTTAAATAGATGAGAAAAGTATGCATCAAAACAATCAAAAGCTTTAAATTTCACTATTATTTCTTTCATTTTGGGGGTTAACTTGCTATTGTATGTATTCAACTAGACCTGTTTGGACTTATTTAGGTCTACTCTGCTCACACTGCATATTTCCATCTTTTTGTAATATCAGAAAGTTGTTGGTGCATATTCCTACAGTCAAATTCCCAATAAAACCGTTCTTTTACAGATATTTTCTTGTTTCATTTGTCAGAAGGCTGAATGTGTGAAAAAAGTTGTGACTGAAAGCAATTACGAAAAGTATTTCCAGACTTTTGTTTAAATGTTATAAAATTTTGATTTTGTCATTACAGCATTATCTGAAAAACCCACATTTAAGACTAAGTCTGTGCTGCAAATTTGGTTGAACTTATATGTACGGTGATCTTCCACAAGCAAGAAGTGACCAAATGCAACATTACAGTGTCAGGCATCAATCAAATATCATTCCTTTTCCATGCATGTGTTTAAGGAGAACAGTGGTCCGTTAAGTCGAGTCTAACTGCACAGTAGCTCAACCTCCTGTGCATGCAGTCTTCTTCTTGTGGACAAACACCTGTAACTTTCCAGTCAACATGAGCTAATTTGACCCCAGGAGTGAATCAGAAATGGATCCTTCTTCGCAGCTAACACTTCAACTTGGTCAGGTCGAGCATGCAACCAATGCATGCAATTCACTTTTTTTTTTTTTTTAAAGGAAGTCAAGAAGGGGGATTCTTTGGTCAGTCTCTTTGTATATTTGTATATCTTAATATAAAAGCAATGCACTGCCACCTGTGCACAGTTTGTAGTTTTCTACTAAAAAATAAATCTGTGTGCTAAAAGCAATTGAGATATTGAGTTATTTGATAGTTTGGTCATTTATTAATGCACATGACATAGACAGAGGCTACAGTTAAAACTCTCATCATTCACAAGTGTCACACAATGCAACAGAGAACATTGCAGTTATTTATAACACCACATCCTCCAAAGGTCCACAACTCCCTTTGGACATAATCTTAGTCGGAAACAGGAACACATTTCTACTTCCTGTCAAAAATAATGGCTAGTGCTCTGCTTTTGCAAAGGTCTTGTTTGGCTGTTCCAAATATATAATTTTTCTTTCACATAGGTTAACAGTGAGTTTGGAGATACTTTCACAGAGAGGAGAAGGTCTGATAAACACATTTGGATTTTTCTCTTTAAAGAAGGATTATATTGACAATAACTAAAAATTGTGTGGGATTTTGATTATACACATATCTACTTTTATTGGATTCTGTCTGATTCACCTTTCAAAAACAAGAAGTTTTTTTTTTAAGTCTCTTCTCAAAACAATATTTTTCATTGGCTTTTAACTTAGCTCGAGATGTTGCCTTTATTTTACTTTTAATGTATTTTATTGTAATGTATTTCTTTTTGTCCTGTTTCTTTTTGTCACCTTTGCTGTCTACAGCACTTCGGTTGACTATTGTTTTTAAAAGTGCCCTACAGATAAAGTGGATCGGATTAGATTTGTGGAAGCTCAGTATATCACAGCAAATCAAACAACTTACTGTATTTTTAGAGTTCACCTCATTAAATGTTTGATTTAAAACCACACAAAAAGAGAGATTTTATGTTGCAGAGTCAGTAAGAGTCCAGTGTGTGGGTCACAGATAGACTGGTGTGAGAAATAACATCTGGAATTCAATCTCCTTCACATCTTGAGCATGGTGACCCCAACTTCCTCCTCAGCCACGTGGGATAATTTGGAATTAATCACAAAATGTTATGTTTCATTGTGTGTTTTCTTGCTTTCAATATCCGCCTCCCCCTCATCTCTCTCGTTACTCTCTATTTTTGTCTCCCTCTTCCATTTCCTCTCATTCCTCCTTCATGTCTATATGTTGGTTTAAACTTGAAAGGTCACACATGAGCCTACATGTTTGTGTTAAATTCTCCTCCATCATCTTGACCTGCTGAGCTGAGCACTAAATCTGTTCTGTGCCAACCAACTAATGGGGGCCAAGGTCGGAGGACTTTGGCTTTGTTTTTACAGTTGTGTCAAGGAGCAGAAAATGCTCCTTGGTAATCAATGTTTTCTTTCTTTTTTCTTGTAGTCTCAGCAAAAGTGCATTGTGATCTTTGCCTTGGTGTGCTGCTTCGCCGTGCTGGTGGCGCTGATTTTCTCAGCCGTGGACATTTGGGGGTGAGGATGAGGATGGGATCACAGAGGAGAATTGTAGCAAGAACTGCAGGTGAGGCAAATGAATTGTCACTGGTTCCCAAACTTGCCTTATGAGCTTGGTGTGCATGTTAAAAGATTTTTGTTTTTTTTGTCACTGAAATATTCTCTCAATAGTGTGAAATAAAGCCAAACTAAAAATCTGAACAAGACACATATTGCATTTAACGCAATCACTTTTGAGTATTTCTTTTCCCCTTTGAGACATCCACCATTAAAGTTTTGTCCTAACTCTTTTTGACTGTTTCATATTGGATGTTAATTGCAATCTTAGCAGAGATGCACTGATTTGCATATCGTATGACTAAAAAAAATGCAAGCCTTATATTTTTTTAATTTGTTTAAAGAATTTTAATCAACACCACTTTGTAAAAGTGTAAAAATATGTGACAAATAGAACTTTAGTCTCTTTGAAATGTTTGTTCTCATTTGGGAAACTGAACACTTGAAAATATGTCTTCCTGACAAAAAGCATACAAGACTGAAGTCAAAACTGGACCCACATAAGGCAGCTGCAGGTCAGACAATCTCTGCATACACTCAGTTTGACTGAATAGGGCCCTGGGCATAGCTCATAAGCCAAAATGTTCCATCCCTTTGTATTTCTTTGTACTAACAGTGAAGCATATGCTAATATAGCTTCTATTTATGTCTATGTTTGTTTGTTTTGTCAAACAGCTGAACACTCAGAAAAATGTGATGAAGAGTGTTCATTAAGATTCCTTGTCAATTTGCGGTGGAGAAAAGCATTTCCAGACTGTGCTCTGATAAAATGCTGAGTTACTGTATAAAGACTGAAAGACATCTGTGCAGTGAAGCTGCTGCACCACAAATATGTTTCACACAACCACTTTAGTCATTTTGGAAATGAGTTTTATTAGTTGTGACAAGATGAAGTGCCCGGATCTATGTCTTAATTTACAGTCAAATCTGGTACAGAAAACTTTGTGTCACTGTTATGGGTATTTCTGCATCCGTCCATGTGGAGCATTAACGTAAAAATGATCTTCCCTCAAATGAAGTATTTTGCACAGATTAATGAGTCATTAACATTATGTATCTCATATAAAAGAGCTATTGAAAATTGTTCTATTGCAGGACTTTCTCTTTTTAATCACACCTCACTGAAACTAATAAAACTAAGTGCTTGTGGTTCAAAGGGTAACTTTTTTGCACACCTGAAATTCCCAATTTAATATAGAACATGAAAGAGAATAGAGGCTGCAGTTTGGATGTTTCCACATCTCACAGTAGGCCGTACTATAAAAGCTGTGTGGCAAGACAGCATGTCAGTGGAGAGAAAATAAGTCCAATGGCAGGCTCGGGGTAGTAGAAATAATGCTTTACATTTATTCTGCACACCAAACTTTTCAAAAACTCTGTGCAGACCAGCCAAGACAAATGAGAGAGAACCAGACTACTGGGCAGCACCTCCTTTATATACACCTGGAGGCCCCGCCCTCAGACCAATCAGGCCTATAATAGACACCCTCTGTAAGAAAAAAAATAAATAAATCAATTAACAAAGGATCAACAGAACATTATGTTAAAACATGTCCTAGTCACTTACACAACTAAAGAAAAAAATAATTCAAACATAATTAAAAGGAAAGCTTTTACAATCCTCTTGATTCACCTTTCTACAGGTACCTTCAATCAGATCCATTCAATTATTCAATCAGCAGTGGAAACACTTCCACTAACACTCTCCAAGAGAACTTCCACTGAAGGTAGGCCTCCTCTGGATAATGAACAGAACTCAAAAAAAAAACATTTTGAAGGTAAAGGCGAATCCTTTATCATAAAAACAGAAACAAAGCAACTAAGTATTAGCCATCTGTCACAAAAAGTCAAAACCCATGAAGGTGTTAATACTTCCTCACATTTCTCACCACCTCCCCCTCTGGTTAACACATATCAGGTAAACGAGAAAGATAATCAGCAATAAGGTTTTTCTTACCAGGACAGTGCTGTACAGTGAACTGGTATGGCTGGAGGGCAAGGCACCAACGTAGTATTCTTGCATTCTGATGCTGCTTGGAGTGCATCCACTTCAAAGGCCTGTGATCAGTTTGTAATACAAACTCCCTCCCCAGAAGGTAATATTTCAAGGAATCAATAGCCCACTTTATAGCCAGACCCTCTTTTTCCACAGTCGAATACTTCTTCTCACGGTCAAACAGTTTTTTTACTTAGGAAGAGAACAGGTCTTTCTTCACCAGGCTCTCCCTGAGCCAGCACAGCTCCAAGTCCAACATTGGAGGCATCCACTTGTACAACAAACTGTTTTGTGAAGTCAGGGCTCTGTAAAACAGGAGCTTGGCAGATCTGTAGTCTCAGAGTCTGGAAAGCACGTTCACACTCGTCATTCCAAATCACTTTGGATGGTGATTTTTTGGTTAGTTCAGTAAGGGGGCTGCCACTGTAGAAAAATGAGGAATAAACCTCCGATACCACCCAACCAAACCTAAAAAGGACCTTACTTGTTTCTTGGTTGTGGGCCGTGGAATAGCTTGTATAGCCTTCACTTTCTCAACCTGTGGCTTGATGACTCCATGACCAACCAGGTACCCAAGATACTTCACCTCTTCTTGAGCCCATGTACACTTGTTCACATTGAGAGTCAGTCCAGCTTCCTGAATCTTTGCCAGGACAACCTTTAGATGGTCTAGATGTTCTTCCCACGACTTGCTGTAAATCACAACATCATCTAGGTAAGCAGCTGCAAATGTGGAACAATCACCAAGAACAATGTCCATCAATCTTTGGAATGTTGCAGGCGCTCCATGAAGACCAAAAGGTAGGACAGTGTACTGAAATAGACCCATTCCTGGAATTTGAAATGCAGTGTACTCCTTACAAGAAGGGTCAAGTGGAACTTGCCAGTAACCTTTACATAAATCTAAGGTTGTGATGTACCTGGCCTTTCCAAGCTTCTCCAGCAGCTCATCAATGCGTGGCATGGGGTAAGAATCAAAACAGGAAATGCTGTTCAATTTCCTCATATCAGAGCAGAATCGAGGCTGAGCTGAGTTTTTCTTTGGTACAAGTACAATTGGGTTTGACCACTCACTTTTAGATGGCTCAATTACTTTCAGGTCCAGCATCGAATGAACTTCCTTCTTCAGTGGTTCCATCATTCTTTCTGGTATCCTGTAAGGCTTCAGACGCACAGGTTTTGTGTCTTTCAAAATGATTTTGTGCATTATCACATCAGTGCGGCCAGGTCTGCCGGAGAACAATGATGGAAAAGTGTCTTTTAAGCTCACCCAGCTGATGCCACTGATTCTGAGTCAGGTGATCTGGAGGGGTCTCTGGTTGACATGGCTCCCTGGATGGGCTCATTTCTGCTTCCTCAGCCTCCAGCGCACCAGGGTCTTCAGGCAGGACATCTTGGACCATCATGACATGTTTTTCCTCAGCTTCTGGAACATGTCTTTCACAATATTCCTTTAACAGATTAACATGGAGCAGTTGCTTTTGTTTATATTGTCCTGGACATGTGATTTCATAGGTTACTGGACCAACTTTCCTAGAGACAGAAAAGGGGCCTTGCCACTTTGCCAGCAACTTACTAGGTCCAGTTGGCAACAACACCAACACTTTTTGGCCAGGTTTCAGGTCTCTTTCACGGGCATGTTTGTCGTACCATACCTTTTGCTTTTGTTGGGCTTTCTGCAAGTGATCTTTGGCAGCTTCGCGGAATGTTTCTAGTTTGTCTCTCATCTGCAGAATGTAAGAGATTATGTTGGTTGATGTCCCTGAAGTCACCTCACCAGCCATCCAGTTCTCTTTCAGCACGTCCAAAGGGCCTCTTACTTGTCTGCCATAAAGCAACTCGAAAGGAGAAAAAAACCAGTTGAAGCTTGTGGTACTTCTCTGTATGCAAACAAGAGAAAAGGTAACCATTTATCCCAATCTTTACCAGTATCATCAACAAATTTTCTCAACATTTGTTTCAGAGTACCATTAAACCGTTCAACAAGACCATCGGTTTCAGGATGATATGGAGTGGTTCTTATACCCTTCACACCTAGCTGAGAATAGAGTGTTTTCATTAGGTTGGACATAAAGTTTGCACCTTGATCTGTTAAGATCTCTTTTGGAACACCAACTCTTGAAAATAGCTCCACCAAACACCGAACTATGCATTTGACCTGAGGGGAACGAACGGATACACATCTGGATATCTTGTCGCATAATCACAAATAACCAAAGCATATTTATACCCACCGCTACTTTTTGGTAAAGGCCCAATGATATCCATGGCTATTCTCTCATAGGGTACATCCATGATTGGTAAAGAATGTAACTGGGCTCGGTTTGAGACTTTAGCAGGGGCTACTACTTGACAGTCATGGCAAGTTTTACAGTATTCCACCACATCTTTATATAACCCTGGCCAGTAAAAACGCTGGGCAATACGGTTATAGGTCTTAGCCTGTCCTAGATGGCCAGCCCATGGTACGGTATGGCCCAAGTTTAAGACCACTGGGCGATGCTCTTTTGGAACCACAAGCCTCGGAGTATCAATATCTGCCAAATAAAGAAGATTGTCTCTTATTATAAAGGGCTCCCCAGTTACACTTTCCCGCTTTACATTACTTAATGACTCATCCACATTCATCCTGCATGCTTTTTCCCACAGAGATTTCAAAGAAGGGTCATTTTCTTGGCTCTCTTTGAAATTCTTTGGAATCTGCCACTGAGAATCAAGAGAGGGGGTCACAGGACAGGCAGGATTAGGGAGTTTTACTTTATCATAGTTTCTATTTTTGTCTTGACGACGTTTTCGCTTAGGTTTTTTTACCTTACCACCCCCTTCATACAAACTGTCATCTGCATCAGGAAGGGGTTCTAAACCCTTACTCATAGAACGAGTTATCACAGCACAGGTGTGTGCTACAGAATCTTGGCCAACCAAGTTGTCCAGTATTGGCAAATCTTCACCCAGGATTACATCATAGGCTAGTTCATTTAGCACTCCAACAGTTAGCATAAAGACTTGACCTTCAACCTCAATAGTCACATCTGCAGTTGGATAATCTTTTTGGCATCCATGAACACAAGTAATATTTACACTTCTGTCAAAGTTGGTTAATACATTGGCTAGCACCGAGGACTTTACTAAGGCTTGTGAACTACCAGTGTCAGCCAGAGCCCTCACCACACGACCATTAACTGTGACATCCAAAACATGTTTGTGCATTATTTGGTTATCATTCACATCATTATCTGTATGCGGAACCACACACAATTCAACTGACTTGGGTTTTCTTAAAGGACACATTGAAGCTTTGTGACCAGGCTGCTGGCAGTAGTAACACACAAAAAGTGGCCTGGAATGTACCAGTTTCTTACCACCCCCAGTGTCCAGCTTGTCCACTCCAGTTGAACCATAAGGTCTGCTCTCCTCAAACCTTGGTTTTCCAACAGTCACCTTTGACCTGGGAGGATCCCGGTGTGCAGCCAAGTACCGCCCTGCCAGATCTGCAGCTTCATCTCCCGTCTTTGGATTATGTTCTTTCACCCAGATTCGGACATCTGGATGGAGCATACGAAGATATTGCTCTAAAACAATGGTTTCCCCAATCTGTTCTTTGCTGCGGTTCTCTGGTCGCATCCAGCGCTTGTAAAGTCCCTTAATCCGGTTGTAGGTTTCCCGTACGGATTCTCCTGCTGGTACAGTAGTATTCCGAAACCGTTGTCTGTAGGTCTCTTCTGTCACATTAAACTTTTTAGTACTGCCGTTTTAATAGCATTATACGAGTGAGACTGGTCTTCATCCATTCCAACATAGGCCTCAAGAGCTTTTCCTGTTAATAGAGTGACTACTCTGGCAGCCCATTCATCTGGTTGCCATCCCCAGGTTCTGGCTATCCTTTCAAATCGTACAAAGAAACTCTCAGGGTCCTCTCCTTCCTTAAATTCAGGTATTCTGGGTTCACCTCCACGGGACACTCCAGACATGGATTGTGGATTGGTCCTCTGCTGCTGCAGTGCCGGCAACTGCAGCTGAGAAGAGACAAGCTTGTCTGCCTGTGGACTTACTCCAGAAGAAGGCACCACCAATGGTGTGGGGGTTTTGGCCTCCAACCTTGAAACATCAGGAAATGTTGGAGAGGAACCTCTTTGTACTGGACCTCCATAAACCTCATCGGATAACACATCATGCCCCATTTTTTGGCATGTTGCTTCTCAACTGTTTGATCTGCTCAAAAAGAATGGCTTCTGTACGTTTAGATCGTCGCATAAACTCTCTCATCTCCTCAAAGAAATCTGGTTCATGAGGTTCTTCTCTCTCATCTCTAGTTGTCCTCACTTTAGGCCGTACCACTGTGTCATGCTCTCCACCTTCCGTGGCCGTAGCTTCTTCCAGAAAGTGTTCCGGTTCAGCTGTCCCTTCAGATTCCTGGTCCTCCATTTCAGCAGTGAAGTCTTTCTTTGAACCCCGGCCTCTTCCACGTCCTCTCATTTCGACTATATTCCTCCACCACTCTTATAAGGCGTCTTTATCCCACTTCTGACACCAACTGTGGCAGGACAGCATGTCAGTGGAGAGAAAATAAGTAATGATGTGCCCGATGAACTGAGACTCCGAGAAGCGCGTGTCGAGAAAAGGGGGCGTTCCTAATGAAGCTTCGTTTCGGAGCTTGTGTTGTCAGCATAGGAATCACGTGACCAGAGCAAAACGAGGCCTCGGTTTGTGAAGATGACGTAACGTGTCGGTCTGTGTTTCACACTATGGTTTCACATCTGCACAAGAAACACTCGGAAGTCGCTAGATTGAAGTTGACAGATAATTTATCGGAGCTCAAAATACAAAGACAGAAAGATCCTGACATACAGCCACAGAAATCCACAGTATTATCAATTTTCCCACCGATTTATGTTGCCCTGCACCTGCACATTATTTGAAGATTATTAAGTCGCCAAACCGAACACTGAAGACGCTCCTTTTCCTCAATAAACAGATTTCAGCCCTATATCACCTTATACGTGGAGTTCCATCAGCACTGCACACATACATAGTCACTATTACAACAGTTAATTTAAGCCAAATATAAAATGAAATATGACAAAACGCCGCCATTTTCTGTCATATAAATCAAAAGCGCCTCGGTTAGTTCTTGTGTTGTCATAGTACAGAGGTTAGCAATTTTGCCTTTTACTCGGGGAGGCTGAGGTTCGAAGTCTGCGCGTGCTTTCTTATTTATTTTGCAACATTTTATTGTCAAACTATGACTCAAATACTTAAAGGCACGGATAATCCACATTGATATTTGTTGGATGCTGTAAGCACTTCTATTTGACAAATCCTTTATTTCCTGGTCATGGGCACTACTGAGATGGTTTGAGTGCATTTTTGTTTGGGCTGATGTGGACCCATTTTTTAACACTAGATGTCACTAAAGAGGAATATGAATGAAACCCCGAGTACTGAACCTTTTCCCAAACCAATTGGCTGGAAAGCCTCAAGCCTTCATGAAGCTTCATTTGGCCATCACTAAAAATAAGTCCAATGGCAGGCTCGGGGTAGTAGAAATAATGCTTTACATTTATTCTGCACACCAAACTTTTAAAAAACTCTGTGCAGACCAGCCAAGACAAATGAGAGAGAACCAGACTACTGGGCAGCACCCTCCTTTATATACACCTGGAGGCCCCGCCCTCAGACCAATCAGGCCTATAATAGACACCCTCTGTAAGAAAAAATAAATAAATCAATTAACAAAGGATCAACAGAACATTATGTTAAAACATGTCCTAGTCACTTACACAACTAAAGAAAAAAATAATTCAAACATAATTAAAAGGAAAGTTTTTACAATCCTCTTGATTCACCTTTCTACAGGTACCTTCAATCAGATCCATTCAATTATTCAATCAGCAGTGGAAACACTTCCACTAACACTCTCCAAAGAGAACTTCCACTGAAGGTAGGCCTCCTCTGGAATCAATGAACAGAACTCAAAAAAAAACATTTTGAAGGTAAAGGCGAATCCTTTATCATAAAAACAGAAACAAAGCAACTAATCATTAACCATCTGTCACAAAAAGTCAAAACCCATGAAGGTGTTTAATACTTCCTCA